>CAUYQU010051728.1:0-65970 GCA_963574635.1 Cheracebus regulus | reverse complement strand
GGCCTGCCTTGTTAGGTTGGGAAAGTTCTCTTGGATAATATCCTGATGAGTGTTATGCAACTTGGATTCATTCTCCCTGTCAAATTCAGGTATGCCAATCAAGCCTAGATTGGTTCTTTTCACATAATCCCATAGTTCTTGGAGGCTTTGTTCGTTTCTTTTCACTCTTTTTTCTCTAATCTTGCCTTCTCGTTTTATTTCATTGATTTGATCTTCTATCTCGGATATCCTTTCTTCTGCTTGATTGATTCGGCTGTTGAAGCTTGTGTATGCCTCTAGAAGTTCTCGTGCTGTGTTTTTCAGCTCCATCAAGTTGTTTATGTTCCTCTCTAAGCTGGTTATTCTAGTTAGCATTTTGTCTAACCTTTTTTTCAAGATTGTTAGTTTTTTTGCGTTGGGTTAGAACACGGTCTTTTAACTCACAGAAGTTTGTTATTACCCACCTTCTGAAGCCTGCTTCTGTCAATTTGTCAGATTCATTCTCTTTTTTTGTTCCCTTGATGGTAAGGAGTTGTGATCTCTGGGAAGAGAAGAAGTGTTCTGATCTTTGGTGGTTTCATCCTTTCTGTGCTGGTTTTTCCCCATCTTTGTGGATTTATCTCCCTTTAATCTTTGAAGTTAGTGATTTCAGGATACTCTCAGTGGACTTTTTTTTTTTTTCTATTGAAGTTGGAGCTGTTTCTTTTTTGGCCTGTAGAGGGCGTTGCTGGGCTCTCTCCGGTTCAGTCAGGTTGTTGGGTGGGTGGTTCTTCCCTGGAGTTTGCTTGCTGCTGAGATTGGCCCCGCCTCCCCAATGGTGTGTCTCCCAGAGCTGGATCTTCCTAGTTGGGGTCAAGCTGGTGTATTTGCTGCCAACCTCTCTAGCAAGCACTTCAGTTTGAGTTCTGTGGAGGTGGGGTCTGCTGGCCTTATGGCCTGTTTCCCTGCTTTCAACTCTGCCTCCCTCTGTAGGATGGTCTGTCCCGCCGGCGTTAGTCCAAACTCCCACTGAGGTCCCTGTGACAGTTTGCTGAGCCCGGCGGTAGCCAGTGCTCAGATTTGCATCAACTACCAACAGCGCCTCACCGTCTGGCAGGGCTCTCATGGACCCAGGGTTGCAGGAGGGATGAGGCAAGCACAGGATCCAACATGGAGCACCAATGGGGTTAAGTCCCTCGACCCTCTGAGCCGGCTGCATTTTTCAGGTGGGACGTGCCCTTCCCAGCTTGATTTGTCCCCCTGGGCGGCTCTTGCCTTGCGGCTCCTTCCCTGGGCCCAATTCCAGTGCCCTATCAGTCCCACAGAAGAGAACCCAGCACCCTGTTTGGAACTGTGAAGTCCTCCAGCCCTTTGCATCTCATTCGCTGGGAGCTGCGTTCAGGCGCTGGCTTCCCTCAGCCATCTTGGCGCCCCCCTCCTCTATTAGGCAGTCCCAGTTTTATGCCTGGGTTTTCATCGTAATCATTAATGGTACTTCATTTTATGATCTGAAGTGTCTTCCTTGGATGATAAATTAATTAAATTACCTCCCTACCTTTAATTCTCAAACAATTTATGCTAATGTTGATATTATTAATCCCATTTTATCAATGATAAAATAGGGCTCAGTATATGGAAAAAATGTTTTGTTAACACAGCTAGTGCATAGCTGAGCCAAGATTCAAACTAGTTTGGTCTTCAAAGTTCATGCTGTTGAATGTAGTAGTACACTGCTCATTTAAATACATAGTTATTAAATACCCACAAAATTATGTAAGGGACATTATCATCTGCATTGTGAAGATGAAAATGAGGAAATGATACATTATCATTTATAAATTTGAGGTCTAAGGTATTGAGATCTTACCATTTGTGTTCTTTTATGTGGTTGCCCTACTTTTAAAGGTGGACTCCACAAAATAAGGAAGGCCAACAAGTGTGGCTGGCAGGTATAGCTACAGCGGGCTCCTACCAGCTCTGTGCTAATCATCTGGGATTCACTAGAGTAGGCTTATGATGCAGAGCACTCTCCTAAATATTTATCCTTTAGAAAAGCAGTATAAAGCAAAAATTCGGGTGAGTCCACGTTACTGAAATCAGATACCCTGAGCATTAGAGAAAACAAGAAGGAACTCAGATGGGCAAATAGTGCACAAATAAACATAACGACTCAGATTAAAAGGTCGTTCTAATTAGAAAATACTGAGAATAGTCTCATTATCTAAAAATTAGAGGTTTCATTGGCAGAACTTAATGAAACTCTAATGTTGATTTATGAAAATGTACTAGACTCATCCATTCTTTTGAATACTGTTTGTAATGATTCATCTATCATAGGGGTTTCTACCTTCAGAAAACTCTGTATAAAGTGAACTGATTTTAACGACATAGCTTTAAGTATGAGTCCAATTTTACTTCACAGTCTAGATCAAGGTTTCCCCATCTGAGAGCTCTTGACAGTTTGGACTGGATAATTCTTTGTCTCGCATATTGTAGGCTGTTTATCAGCGTCTCTGGTCTCTACACGCTAGATGCCAGGAACACCTCTCACCCAGTCATGAAAATATTAAATGTCTCCAGATATCACCAAATGTCTGGAGCAGCATAATTATCTCACTTAAGAATCCACTGGTTTAAATGCTTCCTCTTTGTTGCCCTAGAAAATTGACTAGGTAGAAAATAGTGAGTTAATATTCAAAATAAAACTCTTTTGATAACATTCAATACCAGTTCAAACTTCTCTAGAACTCATAGTGCTAATCAATGTAATAACCTAAGGAGAGGGATTGCTCTTGGCTTAAGTTAGGAGTAATGGCTTGGGAATATATTTAATTTGAAGAAGGGATGATGAAAAAGGTAAGATATACTAACTCTGAAAATTCAGTTCAAAATCTTTAGAAGATCTTTGGGTCTTTTCTTTTCTGGCAGTGGCTATGGCTCTTTCAGAAATGCTTCATATCTCCAAGGAAATGTCTTACTTCTTTTTCTGATCTTTGGATGGGACAGACCACAGAAATGGGGGCTTAGTGTGTCAAAGGACATGCCAGTTCTTGAAATGTTGGATGTAAAACTATGGACTGAATTTCCAAATATCATAATCAAAAGCACTTTTTGTTAGGGATTAATCAAGCTACTGTATTATTTCTTGAAAGTTGAGCTTATTTTGAGAATGTTAACAGTTATAAGAAACCCATGATAAATGTTTTATAGCATGACTTTAAATATATGTTCTTATCACTGTTTAGAAGCTAGAAAAAAACAATTACTATATAAGCCCTGTACAGTAATATTAATCAAGTTTATTTATTTTAAACTATTTTTGGTAGACTTCCTCCTTTAAAACGGTAAGCAGAAAAATTTCTGGCCAGTAGTCCGAGAAACCAATCTTATTGGCTAATTATCATAAATTTACTTTAAAAACTCATACATAGCTTTAAACATTCAATTTATTTGTGGCATTTGTACATGAAAATTATAGTATGATAAAATTGCATTCTATTCTAAGCTAGTAAATTGTTCCTAAGAAATAGGTTGATAAAATTTCAAGTCTTTTAATAAAAAGGTAGGTGGTAAAAATGTATACTAATTTGAGATATAGAAAAGTTTTCAAATAATAATGCTTTCAAGGTTATATGCAAATAGGTACTAAATAAGACAAGGTTTCTACAAACATGATGTAGCAATAGTAACTGCAACTCTGAATGTGAGAAATTCAGAAAATGGACCAGCTACATAAAAAGCAAATAAGTGCTCAGTAAATTTGTATTTTCATGGTTATTCTTAGGAGAGGAGGAATAATCTGTTGAGGTTAGTGCGCCCAAGCAGACCCCATAACTTTGCTACACAGCATTTAATTTCTCTCTGCTTGTTTTCCTTTAATTTTCAAAATGGGATTTAGCTGCTTCAGAGGTAAAGTGCATTGTAAAATGCAAGAATTTTCAAATAATGCAATTACTCTATGGTATTCTGTTTTAATATTAATGTACCCATATTAAGCAGTTATAATGAAAATAAATCCTGCCAATAACAAATTCTGAAATCTGAAGGCTTGTTTCTGCTTTCATAGTATAGATTTGCTCTAAAGAGAGCAGGCAATCCAAATGCAAGCTTGCTTCACCCTGAAAGCAAAATGTCTGTAGATTCTTGAGTTTCATTATAATAACCTGGAAATGAGATAATGAAAATGTATTAGTGAATAATAGCTCATCAATTTAAATTGATTAGCTGGCATTGATTCACCCCTACACATAAATCTTTCTACAGAGCAATCACCTTTAGCTTGAAAAATATACATTAATCCTTTCAGGAGAATACAATAAAATATTTAAAGAATTCTGTTTTTAGACAAATGATTCCTTCAAGTCCCTATCAAGCCTGTTATAGGTTTTCTAAAAAAAATATACATAGCTAGTATTTTACCTTCTTTAATGATCTTTCCTGCAACAGAAACTAAATTCCTTTTCAACTTGAGGTCGAGCAGGAAGCTGAAAAAAAAAAAAGATACAGAGCTAGCATTTCTCTTTGTTTCTATTTTAAGATTGAACAAAGAAATATGACAAAGTTATAGTTGCCTTTCACAGCCATGGAAAAACAGCTTTGCAGAGACAATTGGAAAGACAGTCTTCCATTTTAAAAGGAAACAGAATCATTGTAAAGTTCAACTGCATCCAAGTTCTTGAATTCAAATTTTATTTCCATTTTGAGGGAGAACAGTTTACAAAGCATTGGGTATTTGCATTCTTTTCCTCTTATTCAAAATCTTCTTTCCAAAACTGCCATGTTTGTGCAATCCTTCAGCTGTAGTAGAATAATCTTTGGTTGATATTTTCATAAGCCCTAAAGCCATAGTGCACCCAACAATTTTGTTACATTTGAATGAGTATATATATATATATATATATATATATATGCATGTGTGTGTGTGTATATATATATATGTTTGTGTATATATATATACACACACACACACATATACACAGACATATATACACATACACACAGGTTGATGATTGGCTACAGAAGAATAAAAAAATGCAAATACTTCAATTAGTTTTTAAGGGTGAATGATTTTTATGAATACTTAGAACTTATTTGAAATATACGAAGAGCTTAAAGGGTTATTACACTTTGGAAAATTAAATTTTTTCATTATAAGAACTTAGCAAAGACTCTGATTCAGGATTTTAGCAAGAAATCCAGTTGCTACAGGACCATTGGTAGCAGGGCACCTGTGTTACATCATACATGCAGATAGTTGGAATAACATTTTGATGAAAAAAAAATTGTAGTCAGGACATTATCAACGTTGTCTTGAATTGGTCTTAGTTTTCCATTGCTGCTGTCTTTGCTTAGTGTTATTATTAACTTCTCATTAGGAATTTATTTTTAGTTAACTATATGATGTGAAGTAATGCATATTTACATCGATATTATTTTGGAGCTAACTTCCTCTACTAACATCCCAGAGTTTAAGGACTGTATATAGGATACATTGTGATTCAAATACAGTAGACTCATCATATTTCTATTGTTGAAACTCATGTATTGATAATTCCTCTAACTTTTTTTTTTTTTTTTTGGTCTGTGCATGTTGAATTTAGCCACACTTTGGCCTCAGTGGCATTTTCCTTTGAGTTCCCTCTTTGTTTTTTTCTGAATAGTTAATTTCCTTAAATTACTGTTCATAGATTTTGTATATAAAAGTGCACCTAACCTATTTTGTTCATATTTGTTAGAATATTTAAAAGCACAGACAGAATAGAAGGTTCTCATGTTCTTTTTTAACCAAGTTGTTTTTTTGCATTTTATAAAAATCAAAATAAATACAACCTACCTTATTGCTGAAGGGTATGTTATAAAACACATTTTCATTGTGGGCAGTTTCCTTACCTAGAAATACAAACTCTGTTATTACCTCTTTATTCATTTACATATTTGATGATTGATTTATTCAGTACTTCTTAAAAATGATTTCTACAAAGGTAGGATAGGGATGAAGAGAAAAATTACTAGAAAGATAAAAGGGGGATATTGAAAAGGCCCTCTGGCATATGCTATTAATTTCTCCTGCCCATGTGGATTGACTTGGGTGGGCTACTGAGGACCCACAGAAATCACTTGAGTTAGAAACAATCTTTCCAACACCACTAACAACCTCCACTTGATTATTCCTTCTTCTTTTTCTTTTCCACGTTCACCAGGATTGGCCAATTACAAAACATACTTCTCCATGAAAACCTGCTCCTTCTACTCCCTGCTCTCTAGACTACTGTTCCTCCTGCCTTTATCACTGGTTTTGCATTTTTCATCCCAGCCACAGGGCTCAGTTCTATGGCTTCTTCATTCTCACAGTCAGTGTTTTGGTCCAGGCTGTGGACAGTTCCTTCTAGAATATTCAATAGCTCCCTAGCTGATCTCTAGCTCTTCCTTACTGTCTCAGTATTCAGCACATATTCCCCCATCACATGGAAATGAATTACTTCCTCAAGTGTTTCTCAGATTTCATTTGCTCTATCAGTAACTCCCAAGTATCAAGCACAAGCCTTCATTTACATATATCATTATCAGTCTTTATAGCAATTACCCATGGTACAATTCTTATCTACATGTTGCATATGAGAAAACCAAGGCCTAAAGAGCTTAAGTGACTTGCTGTGGGTCACAATTAGTAAGTTGTGAACAGTAGGATCAATGAAGAATTCAAAATTTACAGTCCTTTTATTATATTATGATGTCTTCAGTGTCACTATGTTATAGTCGCTTCCCCTTTATTTTGGATGTCAAGTAGTTTTGCATATAAATATAAAATCTGTGAGAATTTTTACACTGACTTGCCTAATCATATTAGGTTTACATTAATATTGAAACTGATTTACTCTGTACTTTTAGTCTTAAATCCTTCAATAAATACCAAGCACTTACCACTTGGATGATGCACAATGGTGAGTTTATCTAGAAGACAAAAAAGTATGTTCTACTGAGTTTTGTCCAATATTTATCTTAAATTCTCTCTTTTTTTATTGTTGAACTACTTCTTGTCTTTGAGGTCACTATGAAATCTCACAATCTGATCTAAAAATACCAACCCCAAATTTATCTACCTCCAGCCACTATGAGTGAAAATGCTTTTTATTACTTTTGTCTTTTTCTCTCCCAACCTTTGTCTCAAGATATTATGATTTTAGATATGTTTGACATTTAAGACAAGCTTGCTGCTCTGTCTTGATATTCCCTTAGCTTGAGCTACTTCATTCTTATTAAAAATCAATTTTATTCAGGAATAATTACATACAATTCAACCATTTATAAGAGAAGAGGTCGATAATTTTTGACAAATGTATATATGGCCATGTACCCACCAACTCAATTAGGATAGAGACCGTTTGATCTCCACAGAATATTCCCTAATTCCCCCTCATGTCAGTCATTACCCAAATATTACTCATGGCAACCCCTGATCTGATTTCGTTGCAGTAGGTAGCTAGCCAGGCATGAATGCGGCAGGAGAGGGCTCCCTATCACCCACCAGGAATGTCAGGTGACCATCAAGTGATGGTTCGGCAGTTATCACACTGCCTTTCTAAAAATGATAATTGGCAGTCTGTGCCAGAGAGAAGCAATTTCCTGATGGTCCAGAGTTGTAACACTAAAGTGATAATTGATCACTGGCACCATGCAGAGGCAATTTTCCCAAACAGATAAAAACACTTGAAATTGGTAATCAACTTCCAATAAATTCTCAGGAATTGGGTGAGTGAGCTCTGGCATGCACATTAAGAGACAAAATGGTGGAGTATGACCTTCCAGAGGCATTCCACTGGAAAAGGAAAGAAAGTGTCATGTGGGCATGCACACAACTTTCTGAACACAATGCACATGGTTACCTCCCAAGTGTAAGGAGGACACCATGCATGTGGGCAGCTCACCCTTAGAGAAGAATGAAGGGAAAGACGTGTAAGGTGCTGGAAGTGAGCCAGCATATAAAGTCTTGGGATCAAGGTTAAACAGGGAACTTGACCTCCACAGTGCCTGCTGGGGTCTCTTCCAAGTGTACTTTTCTTTCCCTCCTGCTCTAAAGCTTTTTAATAAACTTCTACTCCAGCTCCGAAACTTGCCTCAGTCTCTTTTTCTGCTGTATGCCCCTCTGTCAAATTCTTTCTTCTGAGGAGACAAGAATTGAGGTTGCTTTAGACCGATATCGATTTGCTGTTGGTAACCTGGATATTCGCCACCCCTAACAATTTCTACTTCTATAATTTTGTCTAGATTAGTTTTATTTAGAATTCCAGACAAATGGAATGCTGTAACATGTAGTATTCCTTTGTGTCTGATCCATCCTTGTTATTTGATGTATTTCACTCAGTATGTGTAATGTCTGTGAGATTCATTTATATTTTTGTTACAATAGTGGGAATTCCTTTTTATTGCTAAATAGCATCCCATATAATTATGTTTTCTTCTATTGGACATTTGGATATGTTGTAATAACTTGGTGTAATTGTTTCCAGTTTGTATATTACAAATAAAACTGCCACGAACTTTTGGGAACAAGTCTTTGGGTGAACACAGGCATTTCTTTGTCTTGGGGAAAAACCTGGGCTGGGTGCGGTGGCTCACACCTGTAATTCCAGCACTTTGGGAGGTTGAGGTGGGCAGATCACAGGGTCAGGAGATTGAGACCATCCTGGCCAACATGGTGAAAACCCCTCTCTACCAAAAATACAAAAAAAATTAGCTGGGTGTGGTGGTGCACACCTGTAGTAGTTCCAGGTACTCGGGAGGCTGAGGCAGGAGAATTGCTTGAACTCAGGAGGCGGAGATTGCAGTGAGCCGAGATCGCGCCACAGCACTACAGCCTGGGCAACAGTGTGAGAATCCGTCTCACACACACACACACACACACACACACACACACACACACGCACGCACACCTGGAGTGGAATGACTTGGTCATATGGTAAGTGCATATTTGACATCTCCACAGTTATCACTCCACTTTATATTTCCATAAGCAATGCATACAGTGCATATCCAGTTCCACACCCTAACCAACAGTCTTTTAAAATTGTAATTCATTATACATTTTGTGTATTGGTAAATCATTGTAGTTGAATTTGCCTTTTCCTAATGATTCATGATACTGAGCATCTCTTCACATGCTTATGGGCCATTTTCTATCATAAACTAAGACCTGGGGACTCGATGTACTCATTGGTGCTGGGCTGTCACTGCCTCTAGGTCCTCTCGCAGAATGAGCCAAAGAAATATACATATTTGTACACACCACTATATTTCTACATTTATGTCTGTGTAATTATATATTATCAGCCATGATTCATTATACGTTTACCTCCAATTCCAGTGCAATACCATAACATTCATTCTAGCCCTTCTTTTTCCTTAATTATAACTGGTTTCTCAGACAATAAAAAACCTGTCTCTTATTATCCATAATACATTTTTTTGTTTATATTCCATTTTATCTCCTATCTCTGCCTTGTCTTCATTCACTGAATGTGTAAAATATTAACAAAGTTCTAAAAGTGAGAATTGTACAAAGAGGTATACTTAGAGGAGTGTGGATTTTTATTTTTTGAGTCAGTTTCAGCAAGTTTTGTTTTTCAAGTAATTTGTTCTTTTTGCTCTAAGTTGTCAAATGTATTGGCAGAAAGTTAATTATATTTTCTTAGTATCGTTTTTTTGGATATAGAGTCTTGCTGTGTTGCCCAGGCTGGAGTGCAGTGGTGCATTCTTGGCTCACTGCAACCTCTACCTCCTAGGTTCAAGCAGTTCTCCTGAGTAGCTGGGATTCCAGGCACCTGGCTAATTTTTTGTGTTTTTAGTAAAGATGGGGTTTCACCATGTTGGCCAGGCTTGTCTCAAACTCTTGACCTTAGGTGATCCAGCTGTCTTAGCCTCCCAAAGTGCTGGGATTACAGGTGTAAGCCATGGTGGCTGGCGAGTGCCATAGCACCTGGCCCTTAGTATATTTTTAATGTCTGTAGGGTCTGTTGCAGTAACCCAATTTAATTCCTAATTTAGGTATCTTGTTTTCTTTTATATTTTCCTTGATCATTCTTCCCATGGGCTTATCAAATTTATGTATGTTTTCAAACAACTTATTTTTATTTTCCCTTTCATTTAGCTCTTTCCTTTTTTTTTGCTGATTTCTGATCTTAATTATTTCTCTGCTCCTACTTCTTTTTGGAGGTTTGCTTTTCATTTTCTATTTTTCTAAGGTGGAAAGTTAAATCATTGGCTTCAAGCTTTTTGTTATTTTCTACTATAATAGATATAATAATACATTTCCCTTTAGCTGTTAACTACATACTTCTTTTATCTGCGTTCCACAAATTTTGATGTTTTCTTCATTACTTTCAGGTTTAAATACTTTCATATGATTTCTTATTTGACCCTCACATTATTTTGAATATTGTATTTAATTTCTGAATATATTGGGAGATGTTCTAGAGATACAATTTTTAATTGATTTCTAATTTACTTCTGTTGTGGTAAGAGAATATAAGATCCTAAAAGACTGAAACTTTTTTAGAGAAGACACTCTGAAGATTTCAGTACTTAGAAATTTACTGAAACTTTTTTGATCATCTAGCCTGTGTTCCATCTTGGTGAACTTCCATTTATACCTTTAATAAATATGTATTCTGACTTAAAAAAAATTTTTTTTGTAAATGTCAGTTAGGTTAAGTTAGCTGATAGTGTTGTTTATGTCTTCTGTAGCTTTACTGATTTTTGTCTGTTCTATTAGTAAGAAAGAAGTGGAAACATCTTTGTGTACAGTCAGATTTTGTTTCAGGAGTTTTAGCAAAATTCACAAATATATGTAATATAAAATCATTTTATATTATACAGATATTTAGAATCGCTATATCTTTCTAGTGAACTGCTTTTTTATCTGTAATATACTTGTTTATCTTTTGTAATACTCTCTATTTTGAAATTTATCTTATATTGATATAGCCATGCTAGCTTTCTTATGCTTATGATTACTGTTGTTACAGTGACCTTTTACCATCCTTTACTTTCAAACTATCTGTGTTTTATATCTAAAATATATGTCTTTTAGACAGCTTAATGTTGAGTATTGCTTATGTTTCCAGTCTGAAAATGTCTGCTTTTTAAAAGAAGCATTTAATTCAGTTACCTTTAATATAATTATTGATGTGGCTTAGTTAAATACTGCCATCTTGTTCTTGGTTCTTCACTTATCCATTTTGTTTATGTTCCTCTTTTTCTAGTTTCCTTCTTTATTTTTGGTGAATCAAACAGTTTTTTAGCGATCTATTTTATTTCCTCTATAGGTTGCCTAAGTATACTTATTTTTATCTAATTTTATACTGGTTGCTTTCTATTTTTGGAATATGCATCTTTAACTTAGATCTTGAGACAGTAGTATACCCCATAGTACTTCATGCCTTGTACTTGACACATCATGTTTCTTACTTTACCCTCTCCTCTTCCTACTTTATAGCTGAATCTTTACACTTTACACTCTACCATATAACCATTTTGGAAACATAAAATTCTATTTATCTGCCTCCACCGTCCTTTGTACGATTGTTTTCATATTTTCTTCTTCATATTATATAACTTCTAACTTAAGTTTTATTATTTTTGCTTTAAACTGTTGTCTGTGAAGTAATTTATTAGAAAAAGGAAAACATAATGTTTTATAATCTACCTTGTTTGTATAATTTTCAGTATTCTTTTTCCGATAGCTTCCCTCAGTGAGAATCTGAGTTTGTTTGTTAATATCCCTTCATTTTCTGTGAGATTTTCAAACATTTATTCTATTGTAATTTTGCTATGAATTTTCTCATTTCATTTATCTAAAAATGTCTTTATTTTATCACATTTTTGAGGTATATTTCCTCTGGATTTAGAATTCTAAGTGGTCAATTTTTTTTTTAGGACTTTAAAGATCTGATCATATTGTCTTTAATCCTCCATTGTTTTTGATAATAATTATTGAATATTGTTATCTTTTTTCCTCTATATGTAATGTGTCTTTTCTTGGGTGCTTTTAAGAATTATTAATTTTTTTTACCTTGGCTTAAAGTAGCTTGAAAAAATAAGTTGCCTGGAAATCCTTCTTTTAACAATTATGCTAATTTTGGTTTTTAAAACTTTTGCTTTAAATTTGGCAAGTTTTGGTCATTATTTTTTAAAAAGTGTTTTGCCCCTTTTTATCCTTTTCTCCTGGCTCTTAATTGCATGCACTATAGAATGCATTATATTGTCCTAAATGTGCTTGGGGTTCTGTTCATTTTCAAAGTCTTTTTATCTCTTTGAAAATCAAATGGGATAATTTCTATTGATCTGTCTTAATTTGCTTCCTAAGTTAATTTGTTGTCTCCAAATTTGCTAAGTTTATCTGATGAATTTTTATTTATTTTATTGTACTTTTATTTTCTATACGTTCTACTTAGTTCTTTTATTAGTTTCATTTTTTTTCTGCTAAGATTCTCCATTCTCTCCTTAAAACCATATTTTTCATTAAATTCAGTGTTTATAAGAGGTGTTTAAAGTCTGTTTGATAAGATCAACAACATCCAACATCTCAGGTTCTGTCTATAGTTTCTTTTTCTTCATTAAGATTATACTTTCCTGTTTCTTTGTATGTCTTCTTTTTTTTTTAATTGAACACTGGGCATTATAGATAACGTGTTGTATATTCTGGATTCTAGAATATTCTTCAGATGACAGTATGTTCTTGTTTTAGTAGGCAGCTCAATTACTGTCAAGAACTCGTATAGACTTAATTTTATTCTTTTTCACCTTGGGGTTTTTGCAATAGAAAGCCCAAGGTGTTTTCTTTTTAAGGTCCTAAGTTTGTAGGTTCAGTCAGCCTACAAACTCTGTCTCCCTTATAGATCTTGTTGGGGCTTGGTTTGGCATTTTGTTAGGGCATGTCTATGGTAGATCTTACTCTGAGTCATGATCTTTACTCATTACATCTTTTGGGTGTCACAGCAGAATGTCAGGTATTTTAAGGAGGTATTAAGGTCTCTCTAATTCAACAGGACAGAAATTAAACATTCCCAGACTGGCTTTTCCTGAACTCTTCACAACCTCTAGTGTCTCTCTTTTGCTTTCAATGTCCTAGAAGTTGCTATCTTGCATGCCTTGACTGTCTCGCCTTGAACATGTACAGCTCATCTCTCAGCCACAGACTTGTGGAGTCCTTCACGTGGGCCTCTTAGGCTACCTCTCTACACAGCCACCTCCTCTCAGTGACCCACCACACACATTCTAGCAGCTTCAGCTGCCCTGAACTGGGATCTCTGCCTTCTCAGTTCCACAGGACTTCTTTGCTTTGCTCAGACTATAGTCAAGAAATATTCCTCTGGCAGAGACCTAGGCCATAATGAGAGACACTTTGTGAGTACTGCTTGTCTCTAGAATTATTTATAGTCCTTAGCTACCTATGATCTGCCTCCTAACATCACTTGCTTCATATATTTGCCCAGTTTTAGTGTCCTATGCAATAGAAAAATTTGTGTGGTATTTATTCCAGTGTGGCTGAAAGGAGAACTGAGTCATAATTAAGGCACTGATAATTAAGAGTATTGATTTTGAATTAAACAGAAATGGCTTGTCACTTCTTATGTTTGTTCTTTAACTGCAGTTTCTCAGGGCCACAGTTTCCGTATTTATAAACTGGAAATATTTCCTACCTCATAGAGTTATTGTAAGAAACAATAATGTATAGGAGATAATAAATGTTAGCTTTTTAAGGCTCCTTGGTAAGATTATTTATATAACTTGTAATTTTATAAATCATTAAAAATGTAATCTTATTCGTATTAGAATGCAGGTTTCTGTTACCTGTAAGATGGCGCTGTCTTTAAGACCTTCGGTATTTTAGAAAGTATATTTGTATTTTAGAAAACATTTTAAGGAGCTTAAAGAATTCTCCCTAGAAAAACAACAACTTTATAATATAAAGAGAAATGAATTTCAACATGAAGGACTAGCTAAAAGCTATGCAATATTAATGAAAATGGAAGAGATGGAAGCTTTCACACTGTTTTAGTGGTTGTAAGTTTTTAATTATCTGTGCAGGGGTAGAGTCTTGGGGAAAGAGTGGTCAGATAGTGACAACATAATTTATTTTTAATTTTGGAAAGTGTTGTTTATTTTTGCCAAAGACCTACCATCTTAATGTTTGATTTGCTTAATATAGAGTATCCCCTCCCCTAACCTCCACTGCCAGAGCCACTTTTAATTATTAGAAATTTTAAAATGATACATATATTGACAATTGTGAGAATTCACTATATAAAGAATATTCAAACTTATTAAAAAGCATGTCTCTTTAATCTTTTGATTTTTCTTTTCTTTTTTTTTTTTTTGTTTGAGACAGAGTGTCACTCTGTCACCCAGGCTGGAGTGTAATGGTGTGATCTCGGCTCACTGCAACATCTGTGCATCCTGGGAGGTTCAAGCAATTCTCCTGCCTCAGCCTCCTGAGTACCTGGGATTACAGGCATGCACCACCATGCCTGGCTAATTTTTAGTAGAGATGGGGTTCCACCATGTTGGCCAGGCTGGTCTTGAACTCCTGACCTCAACTGATCTGCCTGCCTCAGCCTCCCAAACTGCTAGGATTATAGGTGTGAGCCACCACGCCTGGCCTTGATTTCTTACGTAATGGATTATTAAAAAATGGAGCAGTATTGTCTTTTTTGCAATTTGCATAGACATCAAAAGAAAGAGAGTAACAAGCCTTTATTATATTTATAATATATAAAATACTTATATTTTTAGGTTCATTATGAACTTTCATTATGAACCAGAGAATATAAGTATTTTATGTTAACTTACCCAAGCACTCTCAGATGCATGTATAGTTATCGATGCATATTTTGTAGGCAAGGAGTTTGACTACCAGAGATTAAGACTCTCCATGTTAGATGGCTAGGAATTGTTGAGGTTTAGATTTGAATTCAGGCCCATTCAACTCCACAGTCCCTGAATATTCAACTTAATCACTCTGTAGCAGGCAAATCTTACTTACTATAGACATTTTCTTCTTCTGGCCTTTTTCCAATAATGCTATCTCGTAGTTGTCGTAATTTCTCCTTAATGTGGAAACAACCAGGACATAGTTATAATTTTCACATTCTTTATGGGTCAAGATGAAAACATTGACTACTATTAGCAATACCTATGCTGCTACTTGATATTAATTTGCTACTTACGATGTCCCAATTGCCATCCTTGATGCTTTCCACATATTATCTTACTTAATTCTCACAGCTTAATGAAGTGAACGTTAAATGTTGTTATTCTGTTTTGTAGATATGGAAACTGAGGTACAGAGAGGTGCAGTAACTTTCCCAAATCATAGTTATAACTGGTAGAGTCAAGATTGGATCCTAGAGTGCAATTATTTGGGAAACTGCTTTCCCAACCCAATGCTTGTGGGGTCTATATTGGCTATTTAGTGTGCAAAAGCAGAAGGGCTACACAGTGATGGTTTGCTGCTTCCTGAGCCCACCTCCAGCCTCCGTATGGCACATTCCTGCCCAGTGTTCTAATTCTAAAATTTAGAGACTGAAAAGCAGATGATACATGACAGAATTCCTGTTCTTAGCACATTTGTGATCTTTCTTTGGTTTCCAAATATTGAACATCATCTTTTTAAGCAAAATGTAAAACAAGCTAACATGCAATAATCCTGTTTTAGAACAGAACTTAAGAGTAGCACTTTTTCCTCATGGTTTTCCTGGAAACCTAGAAACCACTTTTCCTATTTAGTTGTTTCCATTGCCTTACAGATCTCTCCTACCAGTGGTGCCAAACTCTTCTTCAGGCGCTCCGTGACTGTGAGTAGGAGTGAGTAGAGTGAAGGGCAAGGTTTTCCCTTCCTGGCCATTTCATCTTCAATGCCAGGGATCCTTCCCAATTCTTAGTTATTCTGGAAACCAGCTTCTATTAACTCCATGTTTGTGCCATATTTTTTTTCTTAGTTTCCTGGAATAATTCCTTCATCAGTAATAACCTGACTTCAGTTACCTCTCATAACTTCACTTATATTCATGGGATACAAACAAATACTTTTGCAAGCTGAAAGAGAAATATTGAAAAGTACATAGGAATGCATATTTGTTTGCATGTGCGTGTGTTGAGGAAATGGGGAATATTCATCTTTTTGTTGTTTGGATTTTGGCCCAGTCCCCTATGTTAAGGACTGACTGATTCCTCTGACAGAATTCAGACCAAGTCATTAAATTTTGATGCTATGGAAAGTAATCTTAGTATCTGTTGGCCTTCATTTTAAAAAATCATTTTTTAAATAAAGATGAACAATATTTATTATCCCATTATCACCGTATTATTAGGGGAGTCAGATCAGTCTCTAAGTAGTGAATATGAAGCACCGTATATTCTTCCTAAAATAAGATGAAATAAATACAAATATGCAAACAAAAGAGAAACAACCAGGTTTAATGAAACAACTAGTAAAATATTTTCCAAAATGATGTTTAGGTTGGATAACTCTAAGTGGAAAACATTATTATTTAAGGGTCTGAGGAGGATGAAATACAATTGACTTACTTCAGCAAAATCTATACAATCTAACATTGCTAGGAAAGTGATTTGTAGGTCTGCACTTAAACACATGTGTATTGGTGATGACATTGACATGATTGAGAAGCAATGTTGTAATTCTGATCATGAACAATGAAGAGCTGCGGAACTCTACAATCAGCATTCTTTAGCATTTATTTGGCAAAATAATTGCCTTTGCTTAGTGTTGCAAAATCTGGGTGAGGTTCAGCCACCAGCCCACAACCATAACTGCCCTTAGAGACAGGTGGTTTCTAACAAGGCATGATCTCAGATGAATTGGGAAAGTACCCTGGCCCATATGCTATATTGTTTGCAATTTCTCCATTTTGGTTCTTTTTTTATTGTTTAAAAATGTTTTCATAAGCATCATCTTTTAAATGAAAATTATCTCTTGGGATAGGTAGGATATTAAGCCATTATCAATTATTTATACTTTGGCCTAAATTAGCTTATTAAATGTGTTTAATCAAACAGCTATCTAGACCTGGGTTCTGAAGCAATGGGATTTCTGTGATAAGAAGAAAAAACTGTTAAAATATTTTTGGAGTAAAAAGGGATGGAATATGGGAATATGACTATGTTACCTCTCACTGAGGAATGTCAAGGGGTGTGTGTGTGGTATATTTTGCTTTCATTCTCACCTCATGAGAACCATGTCCTCCAATTCCATCTCGAGACATAAATTATATTTACAGAAGACAAGCTTATTTGAACTTAATATTCTTGCTATTTCTCTGTAAACTGTAACTGAGATGTGTGTGTGTGTGTGTGTGTGTACATATATATAAGTAAAAGTTTAAGGAGAAAGAATATAAAACTTACTGCATTATATTTAGGAATGTTGCTTAGTATGATTTCAATGTATTGTCTTATTCCTTTCCTTTTAAGCTTGGCATACATAATACACTCTTCAGTGTAAAGATGCTTTACCTTAATTTTGGCAACAAGATTCAAAAAATGGTTACTATACTAAAGACAGGTACTTTAAGCTGATTGGGTATTAGCTTTGGTATACTGGGTTTCAGGATTGACTTTACCAATGGCTGGTGGACATAATATCTGGATATTTTCAAACATTTAGTTGATTTCTTAAAGTATCTTTTTTAGTGGCTAGTTTAAAAAAAAAGAAAGTTACTTGTATTCCTTGTGAAAAATGAAACAGTAACAAACAATCTAGGGGCTCCACAAGTGAGGGAATGTCCCAGAGAAGACTGGAATCAGTGTTACCTGCTGAATCATTTCCAGGCCACTTTTTCCCATCTGCCAGTGTTTAAATTTCTCCAGAGCTTCATCCACAGACATTTTCCCATTTTTGACTTTCTCTTGCAAGAGGATGAGTTCTTCCTGACCAGCAGTTAGACAGCCCCTGAGAGTAGAACAGGCTGAACTCTCCATCTGAGCTCTGTCTAAAATGCAAGGGGAGGGTGCATTAACAGAAAGTGCAGGTGTAGACAACTGGGAGCAAAAGCCCTCTACAAAGAAGCCATTGGAGTAGCTTCTTCTTAACTCTCTATGAGCAGTTAAAGAATCACCCAGTACATTCTTTCTAAGAATGGAGGTGCCTGGAACCTAGTCTTATGGGTTAAAAAATGTGTCTCATTACTGAGAAACAGGGACACAGAGAGAAAGGACAGTAGCAAAAGTTACACACTTTGCTAGAAGCCAATTTTGTCTTCTTTTTCTGAGAATTATCAGAGATCATGTGCACAAAATACTTAGCACAGTGCCTGCTGCACAGTAAGCTAAATAAATGTTGATATTAACAATAAATACCTGTAGAATAAACTGTCTTCTCAACTTTGGGAAAGGAGATGTCAACCAACATCCAAATGTCACCAAAGACTTAGGATCATTTGAAAAATGCATTTCCAAAAGATTTAAAATAAATAATTGGTCATCTTTGTAGTGAAATACTTTCTCTTCAAAAGAGTTTATTTTGGAGCATGCCATGTATTATTTCCTCAGCACAAAAGAAATGGTAGAGGGCTTGGCTTGAGGCACAATGGTAGCAAATTGGCAGACCATAAGTGAATTCAGTGCTTCCCTTGTCCACCATGGTGTTTAAAGACATAAATGGGCTTGCATGTCTTTAGGGATGCTATGTGTTCTCTAGATTACTGCAATCCCTGCCACACTTTGTAGTTATTGGATGACAACACACATCTGCTACCTGCCTGGCTGCTGGAACTCATTTGAGTTTGTACCTTATCATTTACTTATTTCCACTAAGTGAAACATACTTTTTGTATTATTTCAGAAAGGGTAGGTAAAATGTCTTAATATACTATCAAGCTTAAACAAGCCCACAGAGTCTGAGAGAATTGCCAGTTCTAACTGTATACCAGTGAGCTGACTCTGGAGGGATCTGCCCATTTCTGGGATTGTGTCTTCAAGAAAGAAACAGATGAACTTGACTATCTAGACAATATTAACAAGGATTTGGGAAATGGGGAGGACATTCAAATTTGACAGTAATAAGAACTTGTTGATATAATTAGGATCGATTATTCTGGAAAAAGAGGTTTCAAGTATTCAATAACAAATGTTATTGTCTGAAGAGGACTTGAGCCTTGGAGTTGTCCTGGAATGACCTCTCATGTTCCTCTCAGTTTTGAGAAGGACTATAACAGTGAATCTTGGAACAGGGACACAGAGGGGGTTTCTTTTCAAAAAGATCCATGTGCACATAAAAAATGTCTCTGTGGTCAATCATTCTGATTCCCAAAGGAGCTTGCTTTCTTTGATTTTTTGTACCTTTTCCCTTCTCACCATTTCCATTCAACACAGGGGCTTTCTTGACTTGTCTTTTCTCTTCAGAATCTATTCTCCCAGAACTAAGATGTCAACAGATTCTATGCTCAAAATCTTCCTTCAAGGATGATGGAGCATGAAATCCCAGAGGAAATGGAGAAGCACAAGTTAGCCAGAGGGCTAATTGGTTCAGCAGGAAAAAGCACAGATAACAATCGACATCTTGCTTCTTATACCTACACCTTCTTATACTTTCTTGCCTATAAAAAGCAAATCTTTTTATAGGCCTCTACACTCAAATGTAGTTCGTGAAATGCAGTTAGCAGTGGAATTCTATGATGTGCCACCGCTGCCAGAGGAGAGACATTGAGCATCATCATTTTACAGCTGTGCCATTTAACTATCACCTCACTTGTGTCAACCTTTTGCTTAAACGTGAATCCATTTTTATCTCAAGTAACCCAGGCAGCTGGATTTTCTGCTCTTCTGGAAGTTAGCTCAAGGAAAGTTTTCCCAGAAAACCTTACCAGTTTTAGCTTTTCTGTATCTACCAGTTTAACTTAATTAAAAGAATATTAATTCCTTTTAATAGTATTTATTTCAAATACCCTCTCATATGTCTCAATCTCACTATTAACATATAAGTTAGATGACTTTTGGGGGGTATGGTGTTCAGTTGCATGATTGCGCAGAAAGAACAAAAGAACAAGTTGGGAGCAACAGAGGTCTTAGATATTATCTTGAGAGTGAGTTGTTTACAACTAAACTGAATCTGCTTTTACATAAATCTGCTTTTACCTTTTTTTTAAGAGTAAAGAGATTAAAGCATTTGTCTTGATAAATTACAATTAGACATGACAAGTTGTAAAGGAAAATGATTTAGGCATTTCACTACCTTTTTATCTAACCAGTAATTTTTGGTAGGGTTTAAAGATCAATTTATTGCATTTAGATAAAAATTTGATGGGGAAAAGGAGGTAATGAAAGGTTTTCTGTCCTCCTTAATTTTATACATTTTTAGGTTGCCTTCAGAAGAGTTTGTATAATATAATTTTCATTAAAAAGCATTTATCAGACTGGTAACTGTATGTATTATCGACTCTTGTCTTTTAGTGTAAAAGCTTCAAGGTAAACTAAGGTTTTTAAAGTTAATTCTTTTTAAGTAAATTTCTCTTCGCAAGATTTTCCATTTGATCAAATGTTGGTCACATAAATATCAACCAACCTATTGTGGTGAGTACATAAATCTACAGATTAGTTAAGAATGCAAATTGGACTTTTCATTAAAATTATATTACTAAGTGACTGGCTATAAGGACTTTATTGAAAATTTGAAAGAAAACTTGATTGCCCAACAAAAAGTAATTTAAAATAGGAAATATTTACTTAATAAAAATCCTGTAGTCATTAGAAAAATAATAAAGACTGTGGTAACATAGAAAGTGCTTATTATAACAAATACAAAAGCAGGATATGAAACTATACACACATTAACATTTTAACATATCAAAGTTGTGTGCATAATAAAGCATGAAAAGAAATTTTAAAAGATAATATGTTGTTCTATTGTGATGCTATTATATTAGATATGTAATTATTTTCTTATGATCTCCAACTTTCAATAATAATACTATGTTGCTTTTACTATATAAACAATTTCTCCTGCCTTAGTAGTAGGCTTTCCCATGGAATGCATACCATTTCAATCCATGCCAGATTTACCAAGCTGTAAGCACCATGTCACACTATAAGTACCATGTGATGCCACACTGTACCATACCATCACACCAAATTAGTTTGTGGCACTTGGAAAGAACTTCTCAGTAATAGGATTTAAAGGACTAGGATCCAGGCACAGTGGCTGATCCCAGCATTTTGGGAAGCCAAGGTGGGTGAGTTGCTTGAATCCAAAAGTTCCAGACCAGCCTGTGCAACATGGAGAGACCCCATCTCTACATAAATTAGCCTATACTCCCAGCTACTCGGGAGGCTGAGGTGGGAGGATTGCTTGAGCCTGGAAAATCAAGGCTGCAGTGAGCTCAGATCGCCACTGCACTCCAGCCTGGGTGACAGAGCAGACCCTGACTTAAGGAAAAAAAAAAGATAAACAGCAAGAGAGACAGCGAGAGCAAGAGGGAGAGAGAGAAAGAGAGAGAGAGAGAGAGAGAACTAGTGACCAACATTTAAATCTAAAGTTATTTTTTGTTACTTAGCTTGGAAATTGGTAGGAATATAAGCTCAGGTCCATATAGACAAGTTAGAAGATGCTTGGTCAATTGATTTATTTGTAAGTTCCAAGTAAGGTCTCTGCATCTCCTTAACGTTAGGGTTGCATATATTCTTTGAGATTTGTTTGTTTGTTTTGTTTCATTTTGTTTTTGTTTTGATGCAGAGTCTCTTTTTGTCACCCTGGATAGAGTGGCGTGACCTGGGCTCACTGAAATCTCTGCCTCCTGAGTTCAAGCGATTCTCATCTCTCAGTCTCTTGAGTAGCAGGAATTACAGGTGCATGCCACCACACCTGGCTAATTTTTGTATTTTTAATATAGATGGGGTCTCACCATGTTGGCCAGGCTGGTCTCAAACTCCTGGCCTCAAGTGATCTGCCCACTTTGGCCTCCCAAAGTGCTGGGATTACAGGTGTGAGCCCCCACACTTAGCACTTAGTGTTTTAATGCTTGTGATTTTAGAAGATGATTTTTCCCCTACTACTTAGAAAATACAGAAGAGTACTGAAAACTGAAATAACAGCCACTTATTATTATACTCTTCTGAAATAGGTACTGTTGAGAAACATTGTTTACCCTGCCCCTATGGCTCCTCTGTGGAGGGTACCTTTTAGTTTGTAATTAGTGGAAGGCAGGTAACAACTGTCTACTTGGTATATTTTTGAGTTATGAGTAAATATAGAACACCTGGGTATTAATAAGAATTCCTGCCTAAGAGCAAATAAATACGTGGATGAGAATCTGCTTGGGGCCTTCAGCCTGGAAAGCTGTCAGCCTCTCAGCTCGCAGGCTGTTGGTCCCCCGGGTAGATCCACTCTGTTGGTCTGTCTGGGTGTCTGCCTCTCAATACCGTCAGTGCCACCTGGGTGGGGGTCTCCCGACTGAGCTGGTACTCGGTAAGGTACCATAAATGTCTTGGTGGTTCTCCTTTTTAAGTATTTGTTTCCTTCCTTTTTTCCTTAATTAGGATTATATTGCTATAGTTCCTGCTCTTTTCTTTTAGTCATGTTGCCCAAGAATCTTTCCATGCCATTAAGTATTCTTTGAAAAATGGTTTTTAAAGGGGGCATTATATTCTAAAATTAGTATATTCAATAAAATATTTATTCTCCTACTATGGGATTTTTTGTTTCCATTTTTCTCCACAATTGTATGTTGTTAGAGCTTATAGGCCTTTTATGTCAATCACTGGCTGCATTATTTATTTGGTTGGCATAGACTCATAAAAATATAATTTTTGAGTATGGTATCTTTTAAAGCTATTGATGTACACTTAAAGCCAATCTCTTTCTTGGAACATGGTGTTATATACACTCTCACCAGTAGGATGAGGGAGTGTTTGCACTGTTTCACTTTTGATAATATTTTGCGTTATCCAATTCAAAGAAGTAAACAAACTTTATAATAATGTTATAATCTAAACCTTTCATTGCCAGTGATTCTTGTGTTATCATCACACTGGGCGCTGCAGCTTAAATCATTGAATAACAGACTTTAACATCACATATGGCCACTAGTTCTGCCCTAATCTTTTTTTTCCCCCCAAGTGATTACCTTTCAGCTCTTCTTAATTATCTTCTCTATCAATTTAGAAACATTCTTTCAAACTGTCATCTCTTTCCCTAAAGGAATATCCTGTCAAAATGATTGGGATTCCCTTACATGTATAAATTATTATAGAAAGAGTTGAGAGTATTTAATCTCCCATTAGGAAAATAGTATTGTTCTATCTTTTTAATAGGTACTTTTTGTATATGTTTTGAATTTACAGTGAATAAGTTCAGTTCTTTCATGAAGTCACCAAACTAATATTCTTGTATATAAAAGTGAATTATTTATTAATTATATCTAGCTAGTTGAAATAATTTTTAAAAGTCTTAGAGTTGATTTTTTCAAGTTTTCTGGTATGTATGTATATCATCTAAAAGTAGTGGAGAAAGTATCTTCTTCCCAATAATTACACGCTTTATTTTTGATGCATGTTATTGCAGTTGCTAGAAACTTCCAGAATAATTGTAAGTAAAAATGTTAATAATGGGTATCCTTTTCTTGTTCCTGTCCCTAAGAGGAATACCTCTGCTTCTGAATTAATAAAGTATTTCTGATAATGTTGAGAAATTATTCTCTTTCTTATTTTGTAAGATTTAAAAAAAATTATGAATAGTTGAACAGTAATTCTTTTTCATCAACTGAAATCATGTTTTTAAAAAATAAAATAATAAGTACAATACACTATATTTCTATTCCATGAGATGATTCATGTAATATAAAAATTCTCTTTTATTTGAATTTGAAATAACTCACTGGCAAAACTCATCCTGGTTATCTTTTGAATTAAAACTGTATACAAATATTCCTTGGTCATTAGTCTAGTGATATTTTTAATTTTTATCACGTGACATAATTTTATTAATCAGTATTTCCTTAGTATTTTGGGGGAATGTATCTTTTTAAAGCAGAATATAGTTTTATTTTAGCTTGAAGGAGTTAAAAATGTACCACTCTGGCACATCAACTATTTAAATTGAAAAACAGCAGGTGCAAGAAGATCATTCTGACCTTCAGTTGTTTCCCAAAAGCAGAAGACTAAATTCCCATGTGAAAGACACTCACTCTATACAAGAAGGAAAAGCAATATCCTTATCTTCAAAGAGGAGAAGTTGAGACTAATTCTGTACAGACCTAGTTAGAATAACTCTTATCTTTTAAGCCTCCCATTTTCACAGTTTACTTTTCCTTGTCTAATTCAGTAGCTAAATAACGAGCTAACTGCTTCTTTGGGTCTTCATTTTCTATGAGGGCTTCACTGCCATGTGAAACTATTATGCTTTTCTCTTGTTCATCTATTTTACATCAATTTAATTATCAGTCCTGGCTGGTACCCTAAGAAGATAGAGGTGGAGTTTTTTGCCTCTATAGTCTTTTGTCCACATTTGAGTCTATATCTTTTTTTGAGGGAGATTGTATAACATGATATTTGAAGTCAGGTAGATGAGGTCTCAAAGCTCTTTCTCATTCCATTTTTGTAAACTCCAGTTTCTTTGTCTATAAAATGAAGGTAAATAATCACCTTCTTAAAGAGTTGTTGCAAGAGTTCAAGGAACTAATATGAGTAACATGCCTTGTCATGTTTCAGGCTTGTGTTAGTTGTAATGAGAGTTGTTAATATGATTACCTAAAATAATACAGAAGCTGATTATAAGTTTGGCCTTCAGAGTAAAACAGAATTGAGTTCAAATTTCACCTCTACCATTTATTAGCTCTTTGTCCTTGATTACAAATAATCAATCCATTTTAAAAAGGAAAATAGTATCTATCTCATAATATAGCTGTGAGGTTTTAATGAACTCTTGTTATGCAGATGATTAACACAGCACCATTTGTCCTCAATGACCATTACTGCTCTGTGAGAATGTTTTAGCTGATAAGAATTTATTGTGATGGCTACTGTTATACATAATCTTGTTTTGCATGAAGTCATAAAGACTATACATATATATGTATTTGTATATACATATATATGAAGGAATTTGAAAGTAGTGTTTACTTTTTAAAATTTCAGATTTTTTATCTTTTTTGTTTATTAATAAAGTCATGAATGAAAGGACATTTTTTTCCAGTTCCTAGATATTTTTAAATTATTTAGTCATTGTAACCAGATTATTGCTGCTGTATTAGCAATAATTATGTTGCATTACATATTTTTTCTTTATCACCAATATTTTACATTCATGTCTTATAAATAAATTTAGAATATTTAAGTTTACCTCCATAATTTTAATATTGTAATTTTTTAAGGCTTTTTATTTTAATTTCTCATTAGTTAGATTATGTTTTGGGTAATACTTTCATAATGACAGAATGGCTATCTTTTCCAAAATCTTGTATATCAAACATTATTATATTTATTTTCTTCTTACCTGAACAAAATGCCTGACTAAATATAAACTTTCTTAAGTTCCAGTCTTCTCTCAAATAAACTTGATAGTCAATTATCTCAGGTTTGTGTCACACAGATTCTCTAATTTTTTAATGGATTTTGACTTATTTTAGCAGGAAATCTAGTTAAAATACTTGCTTAGTACTTTAAGACTGTTTCTTTTTCCTTATAATCAAAAAGATTTGCTAAAGTACTTTTAAACACCAGCAACTTTCCTTACTTTTTCCTGTCTCATAGTGAGCCCACTCAATCTGCATTATTCATTCTCCAGCTTCCCACTTCTCCAAAGATTAGCTTAATAAAGTCATTTGTTGTATTTTCTATTCTAGTTTTAAAAACCCTGTCCTACTTGAGTTATATCTCTGTTCTCCACATCTTCTTACTGTTTTCGTCTTTCCATCTACTAAGAACAAACCCTTCTTCAATATGTTCTCTACTTTGCTGATTTATTTTCACCTAGTGTTAGTCCCTTTTTTTGTGGGACCAATGTGGATTTTAATACGCTGTTGAAACTTTACCTTCCTAGTTTATTTTATTTTTATCATACTTCCTCTTGTCATACCTTTTCTTCATGTCACATGTTTAATCTCATTCTGTTATCTCATCTAAAATGTCTTTCACCTATTTTGCTATTCATCTCAGCCTGACCTTGACGCATGACTTTCTGCTGCTATTTCTTTTCTATATTTTCCATTTGTTTATGAGTTCAAAAGTTTTCTGACTGGTTTTTTCTTTTTTTGGCCCCTGCATTTTGTCACCAACTGCCTAGTACTAAACCTGAAAGTGTGATAAATTAGTTGAAATTAAATAAATGAAAATTCACATAAACACATACTTCTTTATAGTCACTGTCTTAGAACTTTTGAAAAAGTTAAAATGTTTATAAAAAGCTTCAGATTTAAGCAGTTATGAATTGTTAACTAAACAGTCCTTTGTGTATGTACATGTACGTGCATGTGCGTGTGTGTGTGGGGTTGTGTGTGTTTCCCATTAGCTCCATGTTGATAACTTGGTGCTTTCTGGGAAGATATCTGGCAACCTTACTCATTACATAAATAAATCATTAACAGAAGTATAATTCTCCTGAGTCTTAACAAAGAAATTTCCCTTCCCTTCTTCTGGAGTAGTTTTAGTTTATGAACTTCTTATATTACTTGTTTGTTCTCATCTTTAATCCTTAAAAGAGAATACATCTACGGAATCATTGTTCACCAAGACTTTTGGTGTTTATATGTCCTTTGGTTCTTTCCCTGTGTTCAGGTCAAATTTTGTTCTCAGTCCTAGGACTGCAGAGAACTTTAATAGGTGCAGTTCACAACTCAAGATCCCAGGATTTAGCAAGCTTTTGTTTAATGCAGCTCCCATCATAGAGGTGGGATATGATTCCCTGGCACTGTGTATCTAAGTCTTTGCATCAATTTCTAACAGGCTTCTTGATCTTCCCATCCCTCCATTGTAGAGCTTTACTTGAGAGTCCTAGGACCAGCCAAGTGTAGCATTAATCCCTTATCCTCCACTTTCAACTGGAAGGACTATTTTCTGTATGTATATAGAAAGACCAGAGCTGGGACACAGAGCACTTGTAAAAATTAACATTTGTGTAGCAGAGAGGTAGCTGGGGTCAGGGTAAGGGAGAGATTAAGTATCTTTCTACCTTCTATTATGAGCAAAGGACTGCTTTGCTTCATAGTAGGGGTAGACTACTGATTTTTTAATTTGTCTCGACTTTTCTCAACCTTAGAATTAATTTGAATTAGTTCTAGTTTCCAGTAAGCTTATTTTCCAGTCTTTATTCTTCCTATTATTAAGAATTTCATCTCTTGTATGTGTGCTTTGACTCCATTTCTGAGAGACAACACTGTGGGTTGGTAACATATTGCTTATTTTAAACAAACACTGAGCTATTACACAAAAGTTTCAAGGTATGCCTTTAACAACAACAAAAAACTTTTGTGAGCAATATGAGAAATGGAAATGTAAGTATACTGGAAAAGGGAACTGAGGCCATTATTCTTTTATGGCCTACAGATGACCACATTTTGACAATTTTCCCTCTTTTCTGTTTAATATATCCAGTACTGGCAAAAACAGCCTGATGAAAATACCTCAGAGATCAGCTTTCTCTTTTCCCCATGTAAGGGTAATATCTTCCCCATTTCTCCAGGTCTCCTGCTTCTAGACAATTTTATTATTTAACATTCATCAAAGTGCTACAGCAGTGGACACTTAGAGAACACAGAAAGGGTATGTTGCCTGACCATCTCTTTCCCATGCAAGACCAGCCGATAATGATTCTGTAGTCTGGAGTGAGGAATTGGTGGGCCGGGACTATACTAGGGGTTACAAACTCTATAGGGGCCATGCAGATAAAATTACTGAGCAAATAAGATTTAGTACCTACTTATTAAATACATTTGAATAGTTTTCATTAGCAACAATAAATGCTATTTCATTTTTTTCTTCATAACATGACTCTCTTGATATCTCTTTTATTTTCTCACTTTTGATAAATTATGATCTTAGAGAAATATGTCCCATAGCAACGTGGAAAGCATGATAATAAATGGCAATAGTCATTTGTTGCAAATTATACATTTATATAGTAGGGAATGGTTGGAAATTTGAACTTTTCAGGAACCATGGTCTTAAATGCTGGCAAAAATTTTAAATTATATTGTGTGGGTTATTGTTAAAATATAATTAATTTAGGGACCACATGTGATCTCTGAAACATAGTTTCTCTGGTGGGATTTTGTTTTTTACATGCTGATTTTGAGATTATTGATGATTACTGCCTCATTTATTTGACTTTTAGTCTATATCTAAGGTAGGGCTTAGGCAACCAAAGTTCAAAAGCTCTGTAAATAATTCCTATGCTCATCTACAGTTGGAAGTGACCAGTATAGGCAGTTGGTTAGGGTGGTTGTGCTCCTCCTACCCACCGAACCGTACCCTTCAAAGAAATGGTTTCGTTAGCAGCATCTAATCCATATAGACCTGCAGCAACTTGATTCTTGCCTCCTTGGAGGCAATAATTTGGCTGAGGGGTATCAGGCAGAGGAGAGACCAAGGCAAGTTTTAGATAGAGTAGTATTGAAAGTTTATTAAAAAGTTTTAGAGCAGGAATGAAAGAAAGGTACACTTGGAAGAAGGCCAAGTGGGCAACTTGAGAGATCCAAGTGCATTGTTCAGTGCTTGACATGGAGTTTTATACATTGGTATGGTTCTGGGGTTTGTGTCTCTCGTCCCTTGATTTTTCCTTGGGGCAGGCTGTCTGCAGACACAGTGGCCTGCCAGCACTTGGGAGGAGCCGTGTGTGCAGTATGTTTACTGAAGCTGTGCATATGCTCATTTAGGTGTTTTTCCCTTACCAGCTGAGCGTTCCTAGAGAGAAGTCATATACCAGTGAAACCCCACCATTTTGCCTCTCAGTGCACATGCCTGGGCTCCCTTGCCCAACTCCTCAGATCTTACTGGGAAGCTGCTGCTCACCAGCTTCTGGTGTTTTCTGTCTATTAAGAGACTGCTTTTCACTGCCATTGTCTGTGACCAATTATGGTTTTAAAGAGACAGTTTAAAAACTGCGTGACCATCACCTGGCGGTCCTGGGTGGGTGGCTGTCTCCTGCCCTGCTCCTGTCTGTCTAGCTGCCCACTCTAACAGTTTGCCCTCTAAGAGTGAAAGCAGCAACACACCCTTGATAAGGTTTAGTTAACTATATGACTGAGGAGATCTGTGGATGTAATCCATGATCACAGGGAGGCAGTTTGTTAAGAATGCTTGAACTTTGACCTTCTTGACCTTCCCATCCCTCCATTGTAGAGCTTTACTTGAGAGTCCCAGGACCAGCCAAGTATAATATCCAAGATAAGACTATGTTAGTAAGATGGGGATGATCTTGATATAGATAGAAAAGACCCTTCTGTACAGTCCAAGATGTGAACAAACTTGACCCTAGACTTATATGATTTTGTAAAACAGGGAAAATTAGCCAGTATCTCCATCTTTGAATAAGGAGCCCTTACATTCTTCCAACACTCTTTGACTTGATCATGTTTACTTAGAAGTCTTCTAATTACTAAGTACATTTTATAGAAACGTTATTATCTGGCAGAAACCAATTAACACAAGCAATCTATTCACTGGAAAGCAATCTTCCCTTATTATAGGTGTAATAATCGGAATTGGGTGTATGAATCAGTCCTCTGTGAGGTTGGATAACATAACCCAGACTTCAAAATCCTGATCAACTCCAAACACACTGACAAAATGTAGTTCTCTGGCTTGCAATATTGAAGAACAAACCTTTGACTGCTCTGTAAAGCTCAATTTTGGGAAGGGGGATGGAAGTGCAGTGGCAGCTTATTCATCTATGATAACCCTCCTTAGCATACTCTAATTTCAAATCCAAATTGGGAAAATTGACTTTAAAACTGTTTTGATGGAAAATTTTATCTGTGATCCAAAGTCCTCAGCATTTTTCTTACATTTTTTTAAAGATGTGAAAACTGAGTTGAAGAAATCTGTTGAGTTTCCATGGAAATCATGCCAATCAATTATTTTTTTCTTCCTTAGGAAAATTCCTTGACTTAGCAATACTGTAACTTCCTGGCAATCTCTTGGCAGTCTTAAACTTGGTGTACTTGAAATGCTGATACTTTCAATGGGAAAGTAGTTGGCTCTCATAATCCCTTTTCCCTCCAGCATATAGAGGAAGAATTAAATAATAATTCCTTTTTACCTTCTTTAAAGAACTTGTCTAGTCCCTTTAGAAAATCTTGTCTCTGACAAACATTATATAAAAGGCCCTTTTTATTTTTTTCTACAAATAAAGAGATTATCACTGGTGAAACATGTACTGCTTTTTCTAGAACACCACGAAATCCCAGGATATTTAAAGAATATTAATTAATTAGGTAATAAGCAGTTTTCCTTGCCTAGTATGTTCCATGGACTGAATGATCATATCTGCAACAGTTTAGAGAAATACGTTTGGATGGAATCAGCCTTTTTAGGTACTTAGGTACTTAATTATTTTATTTCAAAATATTCCAAATTATTCCTAATTATCTTTTTCTCATGCTAACTGCTGATTTCCCTGCACCTTCTAGTCATCAGGAAGGCTTTTAAAGAAACATTTGATAAGGACTGATGTTCCCTTATTTCCTTACAAATAAAACAATATTCTATTCCATTCTGATACATTACTGATGTCCAAGAATAAAGGAATCTAAGGAAACTGCTCTAAGATGACTAATCAAAAACATCATCAATAAGTTGGATTTAAGTATGTATGGAAGAAAAAATATTACAGATGAAATATGATTAAAATGTTAGTATCTTAGTCCCCAGTGAATTTTTAAAAATCTAGTGATAATTGACCTTGATTATACACATTAGGTAACAAGATATGGACAAACAGTAATCAATAAACATTGCATAATTAGGATCTTGTTTCCCTTTACCACTCTCTCTTCCCCCTCTTCTGTGTGCAGATGGGTAGTAATTATCTATGCATACGGTAGAATAATGACTGGGCTCTTCTAGGCTTAACAGATACTAGCAGCCTTTCCTTGAATTGCTCTCTGTGGGATGGCCAGAAGGATAAATGACAAGATCAAACATTCCAAGGATCTCTTCATTACACTTGATACTTGTCACTTCCCTTCATCTCCTGTGGCCCTCTTCTCATTTTCTCCTTAATTCTAACATAATTTAATTAAAACCACAGTAATTTAATAATTTACAAGAAAAACACTTCAGGGATTTTTCTCCCGAAAAGCTAAAAGCATCTCCTCTCTTTATTCTTTCCAAAGCTCTGTGAGGTATGTCGGGGAGGCCAGGTAGAAATAATCTTAATCTACTTCATTTAAATCTTTTGTAGCTGTTCTAATCCTAATTGTACAGTGATCTCAGATGGAACTTTGCATTTATTTCTTGAGAGAGCTAAAGGCACAGTGGGAGGATAATAGTAGACTTAAAAAGAGATCTATCTTCCTCCTTAAATATGAAATCACTAAAAATGGAAAACTGTCAAAGAGTTTTTTGCATATAAATTTGCAAGCAGTGTATTCAAGTGTTTCATGAGAGAATAGAAGTTCAGCTTCATCATGTGTTGCATTCAAACACCATGTATTCATTGGAAGAATGATCTAAGTAAGTACCACCTTGCTGTTGAGAAAAATGCTGCTTGAAGTGATGGGTGAAGATCACTCATTTAAGAATACACCTTTGTTTGAAGGATGATTCTTAATGTTCTAGGAGCAGGCCCATTGAGGGTCTGTATTTAATAGTTCAGTGGTTGTTAGAATTTGGTGCAATCCATTCCCAGCCATCTTCACAATAAGAAAAAGGAGGCTGACTGGGAGTGGTTAGTAGTTGCTGTGAAATAATTTCCTGCTTTTATTCCAGCGTCTCTCTCAACAATTTACTGGCACCAGTTTCAAGGAAATTTTAGTTTGGACTGAAGTTATTTCAAAGATGGGCCTGTATATACTTATTCATTATCATGGGGAGGCTAACGTTATCCTCTACCTCTGCCACCTTTAATGTTTTTCATTTTTGAACACTGAATAAAGCCTTATTGCCAGATAAAGTATTATAATAAATAATCTGCTAGAGTCTCTCTTTTCAATAGAAGACAAACATTTCAGGGAACACTGGAGGCAGAAAATATTCTGTCTGTGGAAGATATTCTGTGGGTACAGTTTTCAGCTCTTCTCTGCATAACAAATAATTGTTCAAGAAATGTTAGATCAAATGCTGAAGGCAAAAGAACAGTTGAAAAGGATGCAGTCTTTGATTGGCATTTAGTGCAGAGCACAGAAAACTCATGCTAGCTCCTTTCTTTGGAGGAATCAAATCATTTACCACTTCTACCAAGTTAGGTTCCAGAGGCTTCCCTTATAGGTCTATGAAAACATGGCCTCCGATGAATCTTGGAGAATTTTTCTTACTTGACCTTCCTAGAATCCTCATGATAACATCAACAGCATTACCACAGACATTCTGACAAGGCCATTTCATGCCTTTGTTAATTAAAATAATTTTCTTGCATTAATTAATTGTATTACAGCAAAATTACATAGTATGAGATTAATAGTAAAATTTATAAAGCACATGATTACATAGTTCTGTCCTTAGAGGCTTTATTCGGTATTCATAAGATTTCTTGATATTTTACTTAGAGATTTCTAAATAGACTGAAGTTAGCGTCAGTACCTTGTTTCTTAGGAAGACCACGGAACTTGTCATCATCAGATTGTCTTCTGGCTGTCTTTTGTTGAAACACTGTAAAAATTACAAAACATATTATTTATTGAACATAAGTGTTCAAAAAATCCATACTGCAGAAGTCTCCAGGAAGCCAGAATGCAATATCTCATTTTCCTGAGTATCAGTTCCTGAATTGTGTTATTTTTGAGTAGGAAGATTATTAAATTTACAGCGTTCTCATTTGTGCAGCTTATCAGTCATTTCAGAAAGCATTTTCATTGAGCAGAGTAGTATAATGCTGATGGAATGCCTCATTAAACTATTTAAATCAAGATGATTCCATTTTGATATAAGGTAAGAATAAAAGCTGCATTCTGTTAAAAGCGATAAATGTTAAAATTATATGAAAAATTCTATTTGCACAAAAATTACCCATGCTGACTTTTTGATGATAAGCAAGGATGACTGTTTCTCCTTAAATAGATGAAAAGACTGTTGTATTTCATAGATGTAATAATAAAAAAGACACTTTATTCTTGCATCATCTATCTAGACCTCAGACCTATTAAAACAGCTTATTCAAATTACTTCATTATCTGAAAAGTGCTTTGTTCTCCTTTATTATTTCTCACAAAAAATTCTGGGAGACAAGTCAGCATTACTCACCCCATTTTGCAGATGAAAGATAAAATTGATTGTTTAATATTTATTGAGCACCCACAAAGTTCCATATAGCTTCTGGCATTTGTTAATAAAAAGTCCAGACTCTTTACAACTTTACTTTCGAAAATGAACATCCCAGTGTTACATTTATTTTTTATGGGCAGTGTGAATTACAGAGTTTGGGAACTGGAAAAGGCTTTGGAGATTTAGTCCAACCTCACCTGTTTATAGATGAGGGAGTTGGAAGTAACTAGCTTGTAAAAAGGCTAAGTAACTTTGCAATGATCTCAGAGCTGTTGTTAGCAGAGATGTGATTTAAGCCCACAAGCCTTGAACTTCAGTCTGTTGCTTGGTTTCTTACAACACCACTGCTTCTTCCCTTCCATAACTATTCCCTTATATAAAAGTAAAGAGAGAGAGAGAAGACTAAAAGGGACCTCAGAACAAGTCCAACACAGTTGTATCTCTTGTTCCTTTTAGCAATTTGACAGAATTTCCTGCGATAATTGAGCTGAGGCCTGTGGGAGTGAATGTGTTTTAGCCTGATGGTGCTGGACCACTGACTGGCAGAAGCATCCCGACAGTCACCCTAGATTTCTGTCTTTGGTTTTAATATTCTTTAAACCAATATAAGACCAAGGTCACATCTGTGATTAACCCCGGAGACTTTTTTTTTTAAATGAAAACTTACCCCCCATCAGATCAACAATTAGTTATTAAGCATATACACAATTTGCCAGATGCTGTAAAGAGAAACAGTACTCCCTGTAACTGTGCTCTTTTAAACAGAAGAGGCAAAATATGTTTCAAGTTTTAATGTGTTTGAATAAAAGTATACACATAAAATAATATTTCTGGTTGAAAACCAGTTTTCTGCTTCAAGTTAGTACTTGGAAAACATGCTAAATATAAGTAACTGGCAAGTTCTAGGTTCGTTGGCTTACTTACATTTTTCCTAAAATAAAATATGTTGAGAAATTTATAGTGTATAAATATATGTGAGGATATTAAATGTTATAAAAGGTACTTGATTTTTTTCTATTTGCTAGTTGTAAAAGTCTTTAAAATGCAATGCTTTAAAAATTTTAATAACTTACAGTCTCTGGGCTTTTGTGCCAATATTGTTAAGATATAACTGAGAGTGTTTCAGACTTGAGAGCTGGCATCATTAATATGGGAAATGATCTGAATCCAAAGATCCATTCAGACAATAAATTCTTCAAATAAAAATTACATTAATTGATAAGTTTTTAAAATTCTGCTGAGGTTTGAAGCTACAAAGTACTTGGAAATGAAATTATTTTTCCAGCTTTTTGGCATTAATTTGTTACAAATCACTTTGGACCCTATATGTTACTGGAATCCTTTTTGCTGATAACAATCCTTTTGGCTGAGCATTTGTTATGAAATAACAGTGAATGCTCTTTTTCAGTTACTAGATTAAGAAGTTCCGAGGAGTGTATGTATTTATTGTCAAGATTTCACCAGGGCTTATACTTGGAACAGCTGGGGTCAAGGGCAGAAAATTGGGATGAGACCGTAGGATACTATGAGTTGGGTGATTGTGAAAATGCTGATAATAGGACTTTAAAAGCAGTCATGTAGTAGGTCATGCTCATAGCTAAAGGTCCTCTCTACTTGTTCTGCCCCCTTGGAATTCTCTTTTAAGTCACCTGCAGCTGCATCCATACCTCCAGGTTCCCTTTCTCCCATCTAAAGATAAGTCTCACTTCCTAACATGAAAACAACTAGCAATTAGCATATTGTCAAACACACCATCTTCCTATCACTTTGAGTTTGGGAGGTATGTTTAAATATGAGGCAACTTGGGAAAAGACCTATTTTATCTTATTTTCTGAAGAAAGCACTAGCTCATCAAAATTATCACTGAAGCAAACACACCTGTCAAGGACATACATTCCATTAGCCTTATGGAAAGAATAAATAGATGTAAAATTTCAGAATCTGTTCATCTTTCTATTTTTACAGTTCCTATTAGCAGAAAAATTTAAAATTGCTTCAACTAGCAATTTTTTTTTTTTGCTCTAAAAGGCTGTATGCACTTTATATTTACCATGTTCAGCCACCCTACACCACCTTTACAAGAGGTAAATATAAAATCCATAACAGAGTGAGAACTGAGTGTAGGGTTGTGGGTCACTTGGATTTTATATACAAAAGTACATTATTTTGTAAAGCAAGAGTTGTGTTAGAGAAGAATTTGTTTTAAATGTATTGTAATAAATTGTACACCAGAATGCTAGTCAACTTGGCAAAGAAGATGGCCAGTAGTTTTCTCTTCATACCAACCACATGAGTCACATGGAAAAAGGGCTTTTCCCTCTTTCTCCTTAACTGCCTTCTGGCCTTTATTTTATTAGGGCTTAGATTTGATGATTTCTAATACTTCACTCAGCTCTAACATTCTAAGATGTTATCAATTCTTCTTTCCCAAGTCACTCCAGGTTCAAAGGTGCCGGGAAAAATTCTTAAGCGGGTATGACTTTAAGTAGAATGCTGTGTGTTGAGGAAAATATTATTTATAACCTGGGGGCTTAGACTAACATAAAAACTAGAAAATTTAAAATCACAGGCCAGTGCTAATTTTTTATTATATAGTGAGACTATCCTTTCCCTATGTGTTTGAATTCTTAAATAATTTATCTCATGAATCCTAAAAAATGCTATCAAAGTAATTAGGATATATATCAACTTTGGTGACTCTCTGCCCCAGTGAAATGTTATTTTTCTCCTCCTAAAACTGAAATTTGAGAAGAAAGAAATATGAATGCATTATTAGTTATTGTCACTACCTTTAAACATAAAAAGTCCACGGACAAAACAAAACAATTTTTGAGGTTTAAAATAATCCCAAACAATACAAATCTCCCAAATAATACCCTTTTTTATTTAAAATATTGGTAGAATGACTTCTGTAAAATTTTCTCTAGGATATGACATTGAATGGAAAAATTAGCATATTACTAAATATTCAAAATGTTCTGCAAAACAGAACAAGCAGAACTAGCAGAAGAGCAGAGGAGGAGGAGAAGTTGAATTCTTTTTTTTAATTGTACTTTAAGTTCTAGGGTACATGTGCAGATCTTGCAGGATTGTTGCATAGGTACATACAGCCCATGGTGGTTTGCTGTCTCCACCCCCCTGTCACCTACATCAGGCATGTCTCCCAATGTTATCCCTCCCCACCCCCTGATGTCCCTGCCCTAGGCCCCCACCCCCCAACAGACCCCAGTGTGTGACGTTCCCCTCCCTGTGCCCATGTGTTCTCATTGTTCAACACCCGCCTATAAGTGAGAACATGTGGTGTTTGGTTTTTTGCTCTTGTGTCAGTTTGCTGAGAATGATGGTTTCCAGATTCATCCATGTCCCTACAAAGGACATAAACTCATTCTTTGTTATGGCTATGTAGTATTACATGGTGTATATGTGCCACATTTTCTTTGTCCAGTCTGTCACTGATGGGCATTTGGGTTGGTTCCAGGTCTTTGCTATTTTAAACAGTGCTGAAATGAACATATGTGTGCATGTGTCTTTATAGTAGAATGATTTATAATCCTTTGGGTATGTACCCAGTAATGGGATTGCTGGGTCAAATGGAATTTCTATTTCTAGATCCTTGAGGAATTGCCATACTGTCTTCCACAATGGTTGAACTAATTTACACTCCCACCAATGGTGTAAAAGTGTTCCTATTTCTCCACATCCTCTCCAGCATCTGTTGTCTCCTGATTTTTTAATGATCGTCATTCTAACTGGTGGTGAGATGGTATCTCAATGTGGTTTTGATTGATTTGCATTTCTCTAATGACCGGTGATGATGAGTATTTTTTCATATGTTTGTTGGCCTCATAAATGTCTTCTTTTGAAAAGTGTCTATTTATATCTTTCGCCATTTTGAATGAGTTTGTTTTTTTCTTGTAGATCTCCTTTAGTTCTTTGTAGATTCTGGATATTAGCCTTTGCCAGATGGGTAGATTGCAAAATTTTTTCCCATTCTGTTGGCTGCTGGTTCACTCTGATGATTGTTGCTTTTGCTGTGCAGAAACTCTTAATTAGATCCCATTTGTCTATTTTGGCTTTTGTTGCCAATGCTTTTGGTGTTTAGTCATGAAGTTTTTGCCTGTGCCTATGTCCTGAATGGTGTTGTCTAGGTTTTCTTCTAGGGTTTTTATGGCAATAGGTCTTATGTTTAAATATTTATCTATCTGGAGTTAATTTTAGTGTAAGGTGTAAGGAAGGGGTCTAGATTCAGCTTTCTGCACATGGCTAGTCAGTTTTCCCAACACCATTTATTAAACAGGGAATCCTTTCCCCATTGCTTGTTTTTCTCAGGTTTGTCAAAGATCAGATGGTTGTAGATATGTGATGTTAGTTCCGAGGCCTGTGTTCTGTTCCATTGGTCTATATCTCTGCTTTAGTATCAGTAACATGCTGTTTTGATTACTGTAGCCTTGTAGTATAGTTTGAAGTCAGGTAGTGTGATGCCTCCAGCTTTGTTCTTTTTACTTAGGATGGTCTTGGCTCTGTGGGCTCTCTTTTGGTTCCATATGAAGTTTAAAGTGATTTTTCCAGTTCTGTGAAGAAGGTCAGTGGTAGATTGATGGGGTTAGCATTGAATCTATAAATTACTTTGGATAGTATGGCCATTTTCATGATATTGATTCTTCCTAACCATGAGCATGGAATGTTTCTCCATCAGTTTGTGTCCTCTCTTATTTTCTTGAGCAGTGGTTTGTAGTTCTCCTTGAAGAGGTCCTTCACTTCCTTTTTTAGTTGCATTCCTAGGTATTTTATTCTCTTTGTAACTATTATGAATGGGAGTTCACTCATAATTTGGCTGTTTGTCTGCTATTGGTGTATAGGAATGCTTATGATTTCTGCACATTGATTTTGTATCCTGAAACTTTGCTTAAGTTGCTTATCAGTTTCAGGAGATTTTGGCCTGAGATGATGGGGTCTTCTAAATACACCAACATGTCATCTTTGAATAGACAATTTGACTTCCTCTTTTCGTAATTGAATACCCTTTATTTCTTTTTCTTGCATGATTCATCTGGCTGGAACTTCCAATACTACATTGAATAGGGATGGTGAGAGAAGGCATCCTTGTCTAGTACCATATTTCAAAGGGAATGCTTCCAGTTTTTGCTCATTTAGTATGATGTTGGCTGTGGGTTTGTCATAAATAGCTTTTATTATTTTGAATACATTCCAGCAATACCTAGTTTATTGAGCATTTTTAGCATAAAGGGCTGTTGAATTTTGTTGAAGGCCTTCTCTGCATCTATTGAGATAATCATGTGGTTTTTGTCTTTGGTTTTGTTTATATGATGGGTTACGTTTATAGATTTGTGCATGTTGAAGCAGCCTTGCATCCCCGGGATGAAGCCTACTTCATCCCGAGGATGCAAGTAGGCTTATCATGATGGATAAACTTTTTGATGTGCTGTTGCATTTGCCTTGCCAGTATTTTATTGAAGATTTTTGCATTGATTTCATCATGGATGAAGTTTCATTTTTAGTTGTGCCTCTGCCAGGTTTTGGTATCACGGTGATGTTGGTCTCATAAAAAGAGTTAGGAAGGATTCCCTCTTTTTGTATTGTTTGGAATAGTTTCAGAAGGAATGGTACCAGCTCCTCGTTGTACCCACCTGTGGGACCCACCCAGCCATATCACCTGTCTCCCTGCTTTCAGCTCCCCCTTTTTCTTAGGAGCGGGTAGCGCCATCCCACAGGCACTCTTGGTGCTAGTCAAAATGTCTGCACAGGTCTGTGCTGACAACTTGTGGCACTGGCTGGAGCTGCTACTCAGATCTGTGCTGTTACCTCGTGGCACTTTTCAGCCTGGCGGGGATCTCCTGGTTTGTGAGATTCAGAGGCCATAGGAGAAGCACAGTATCTGAACCAAAGTGTGGGGAAGCAGGGGAAAGCTCCTGATCCTCTGGTCAGTTCCACTTCCTGGTTGAGGTAGTGCCCTACCCTGCCTTGGTTTGCCCTGCTTGGGCTACACCCACTGTCCAACCAGTCCTATTGAAATGAACCTGGTACATTGGTTGGAAATGCAGAGATCACTCGCCTTCTGCATCTCTCTCGCTGGGAACTGTGCTCTGGAGCTGTTCCTATTTGGCCACCTTTGAGAAGTTGAAATTTAAATAGTTCACTTGCACTATTCATCCTTCCAGGCTGCATCTGCAAGTATATTCTTCATGTCAACCTCATTTATGGTCTATTTCAAGCAAAGGGACTCTTCCATTGCTGCCCTTCTTAGAAAATCTGATGAATCTTATTTTGAATAATTTCATAAGTGGCTATAGCGATAAAAACCTATGCAATAACAACAGCATTCATGATGTGAATTATAAACCACAGTCCCCTTGATGGTTGTCCATTAGATGTGAAAAGTTAAATGTTATTTAGAGCTGTTACAGCTATCAGTGATGATAATGCTCGGAACTAGAGATTTGATATAAAATAAAATACACACATCTGTGTGGTGTTCTGGGCTTTCAGGGAATTATACAGTACAGGGTGGTAGCAGTGTTTTTATTTTTCACCAAAACACCTATCATTTGGTTGCTAATTACATAGGCAAATCCCGAGGATGCAAAGGTAAATAAGACACAGTCGTAGTTGTCATACTGTCCTCTATTTTGGTGTGTTCATTTCAGTAAAGGTCAAATGTGCCACTAGTGCCTACCGATAAGAGAGGATAGGGATGAGAAACCATCAAGAAGAGCCAGAACCATAACTCAATCCTTGTAGCTCTCTATTCTCCCGGCCTTGTATCCCCAGTTTCCCAATTTATACTGTTGAAATCTAATCACACAAAGACACAATAAAGTAAAAAACAAGCAACCAACCACAGTGTAAACAACCCCTTTGTCTAGCCAGCAAATACAGGAAACAGAATGTTTTAACCCTATAATCAGTCACACTGAATAATCTGAAGCTTAGAGGAAAGATGTGTGTAGATAGCCTCTTTCAAAACTGACCAAGAGAGACTGAGTGCTCCAGTCAGTTGAAAACCACCATTTAATTATGCTAGCAATAGTTACAGGTTTGAGAAACTGTTAAGATTTGAGAAACCTTATCAGATACAGGCCATTACATTTCAACGGGTATATTCAGGAAGGTGTGGACACAAATAGACAACCACATTTGCCACATAGTATAAAAATCTTTTTCACCTGAAAGTAGTTTACTGCATAGCAGACATATGTAGGTGGAGTTGTGGCATTATATTTTAAGAAGAATCTGTAAATAGCCAGAATATATGAGGTAACTAACATGGGTTATGGCTTACTATTCAGATAAGCAGAGATGGAAAGTTGGAAAGTACATTGCTATATGAAGGAAAATTGCATAAAAATTCTAATTCAGTGGTAGTATTAATAAATGCTTTAGTTTCCAAAGGAGAAAACATTAATTTTCTTTTCAAGTTGTAACAAAAACTGTTTGATAGAAGTGCTATCATTGAAATCATCGCCTAAAGGAAGATTTCGGAAATCTCACTATAAATTTTTTTTTCTACTACTAAGGGACCTAATTTTTACCAAAATAGAACACAAACTGTTTTCATTTACATATATATTCTTTCTGATGCAAACACATATATTTACATTCTAGAAATTTTTACAATCCAGAAAGGTGAGACATTCTGAGTGAGGACAATTGGTTGTGGAGTTTGCTCTAATTATAGCTTGAGATCATGGTAATGAGTTTATTAGTAAAATCTCTACTCACTACTGGGTGGGTAGTCTTCCTCCCTCCTATTGGCAGGAAGCAGCATGTATTGAACAAGTATTGCTTGTATAGCACTGGACTGGGAGGTTAGTCTCCTCCCATGAGACTTCATTTGGGATCATCTCTTTACTTCTCTCACTACTCATTTGTATTCAATGAGAAAATGGTATAAGTATGGACATAAATTTAGTAATATTCTGAGCAAATTTTCTTTTGTTTCAAAGAAAAGTAGTTTGGGTAGCCAATGGAAGACTTTGCAAACTATAATGAGTTTACTTTTCGGTTCATGCTGAATGATTATCAAAAATAACTCCCCTTCCTATCCTTCAATCAAGAAATGTTGGTATCCCAAGAAGTAGCAGTGGGATCATGATTTGTATTGTGTTATATTTCACAAGATGATACAACTTGGTACTCTTAATATTTTTTTCTCCCCTAAATTTAAAGATAAGCTATTTGGTCATGCTCACTTTGAACAAACAGTTTAATTCTGCTAATAATTCTGCAAATTATATAAATGCGGATTGAAAATTCCAGAAGGATATGGCTGGCCCCTTTGTTCTAGATAGTATTCAATACTGGAAGTTAATACATACTTTGGAAAAGTCATGCAAGACGACGTGTTGGCATATGAAACCCATGCAAAAGGGAAGAGGCAAAAGGCATCCTAACTGGTGTGATATGCCAGGTCTACCTTCACCTCTGTCCCTACAGAATACCTTCTGTCACAGCAACTACCATTTCTTACATGCTACCCTGTGCAGGCCACTGTACATATATAGTTTTAGTTTTCATGAAAACCCTGTGAAGTAGGTATTACCATTTCTTTAAAACCAAAACCAAAAACAAGTTGAAGCAAGGTTATATCATTTGTACAAAGTTACACAACTGTGTCAGTGTTAGTCAAATTCAGTTCCAACTTGCTTCATAATTCTCATGAATTTCACTACCCAGTGCTGCTGGTCTGTTAGGGGAGACTTTTTCCAATTTTCTAACATCAGGAAGTATCTTATTTTTCCTGAATAGCTACTTATTTAGATTACAAAAAATCACATGTTAAAGTTCTGGTGGAAAATATAGTGAATTCAAGAAATCTAAAGTGACTCAAAAGATAGTAGGTATGGATAGCTGTTTGATATGGTTGTTTGATGCATCTGCACTTTTATCTTTAAACAATCATTCCCTAAAGTATTTGTTTACTCAGCCTTAACAGTGGAAATAATTCAGGTAAGAGTTTCTTAACAGTGGTACTGTTGACACTTTGGACTGGATAACTATTTGTCAGGGGGCTGTCTGGTGCATTTAGGACATTTAGCAGCAGTCTTGGTCTCTGCCTAGTAGATGCCACTAATACTGTTCTTAGTCCTGACAATCAGAATGTCTCCAGACACTGCCAAATCTCTTTTGAGAGGCAAATCACTGCCACTTAAGAACTACTTTTATAGGTCAATTAAATTTCTTCCTACAGATGCATTTAACAAATAATTTAGTAACATCATAAGTGGAAAATGACCAGAATTCATCCTGCTGTCGAATGACAGTCTAAGTGCTTGATAATATTTGCATTCTTTGTCTTGCATAATGAAAACCCCTTAATGTCAGTTCACACCACAGCTGATTACTGCCTCCTTTCCACTTCACTAATATAAAGAAATTGAATTCTTGGAAGATGAGGCTGGAAAAGTTCATCATCATTAGGTCAACATGCTAACAGATGGTCTGCAAAGCCCTTCTCAGGTTTCATTCAGTATTTCTGTGAAGGAGCCAGGGGATCATGATGTTCTACTGTGAGAATGACAGAAAAAGCACACAAACAAGAACACTTGGGTTACACAAGCTGACTTGCTCCTCTTCAATGGACAGTATGAACACAGGTCAGAACAATTTCTCCTTTACAGAGTTACGCCAGCTCTCTATCATGGAAAAGAATGAGGCAGAGAGTCACAGGAGAAAAACAGGAACATGAGGCTTACAAAGAATGATAAATATGCCACTATTCTGAGAGCATCTGTGATATACATACTATGTCCTCAAGCTAAATGGTTTGGACAAGGTCACCTAGCCAGGGAGTAGGATCCAAGGCATTTGATCTAAGACCTACTTCAATCCACTTGACCATATTTACTAATGAGGACAGAGACCATTATACCCTGTCACATTTACAATGATATGAATAATTTTTCCTAAGAGTTTCTACAAGGTCTTTTTTCTCTTTTTGCATTTCAATTGCATTGTATATGATCAATTTCAAGTACAAGTGAATTGCAAGTGGAAAATTCCCGAGAGCAGCTGAGTTGCACTTGACATTTTGGGGTCTCTGTAGCTGAGTAGCTCTCAAAAAGGTCATATGCAACTTTGTTGCACTGCAAAATGCCAAGGGCAACTCAGTAGCAACTGGAAATTGAAAGGGAAATTTTATTCTACCCAAAATCAGTCATGTGGATTCTGAAGAAGGATCTTTGTTCTATTAGTTGTGTGAGAGGAAAATAGAAAATTGTCCATTGATGCTGAAATATTTTACCCAATAGGCATTCATCTCTTTGCATGATTTATGGACATAGTTTTACTACCAATCTGTCTATGCCATGCCAAATGCTCATTTTCTTTCCCTGATTTGTCTTAAATCAAGAATTCTGTCACTGAAGACTATAAATCTGTGTTAATTCCTCTATATTCTTCAAGCTTAATGAACCTGATCCTCTTCAATATTACAGAGAGAAAAAAGTAGAAAAAATATATCTGAAAATAGGCAAACTTCAAAAAATTTTACTTAAGAAAAATGAGTTATTCTTGTTGTAGATGTTAACCTAAGATCAGGTTTAGTACAACAGCAATGGGATAAAAAAATCAGAAACCCATCTCTTGATAAAATGCATCAACATGGGTTCAGTTTTGCATTAATAACTTATGTCTCCGGAGTAGAGGGATGGTTATGATGATAGTGAATATAGACCTTCTCTCTCACATGTTTTAAACTTTGTGAAAGCAGTTAGAGTGCTTAGCAATATACGAATAACCTAGAGCTTTGTACAATTGTGTGTGGGCTCTTCCCTTCAAATTTGCATTGTTTTGGACATAAGATGGTTTAAAGCAGGAGAGACTTAGGAATTAGTAGACTGATATATTCTTCTGATTACCTTCCAGTATGTTAATGAAGCCTTCTGTTTTAGCCACATTGATGTGCATCTTGTCACTTCTATCATTTCATTCAGTTAATATGAACCAAATATGCATGGTTTCTACTGTGAATTCGGCACTGACTTTGGCACCAGAGATACAATGGGGAAAAACAGATTAGTTTGTCTCTTCCTTCATGGATCTTATAGGTTAAAAGGAAGAAATGAATATTAACAAATAATCCCGAAATAAATATATCGGTGATGGGAATTTGTGGTGCCATATGTTCAGGCATGGGGTCCAGATTAATCTGGGTCCAAATCCTACCTCTTCCTCTTCCTGGTTTTATCACATTGAGCAAGAGACTGAAATTCATTAAGCATAAGTTTCTTTATCTTTAGAATGAGGCCATTAATGCCAACTATGTAGGGTTATTGCATGAATTGGAAATTATTATGAAAGCTGACTAATAATAATTATTATAAGAATATGACTAAGCCAATTTGCCCTATTAAAGTATGGGGTCTTTCTTCCCTCACATACTCCAGCACTATTATTTTTCCTAACTTCTCACTCCACCAGAATCCAAGAAATACACAGACAATAAACTGAGAAAAGAAAAAATAGAATTGTTTTAATTCATTGAGCATATACTACAATGAATAATGCATTGAGTATATACTACATATCAAGTATTGTGCTGGGTATTTTCTAATTTTATCTCATTTAGAGATTAACAATCTTTAAAATACGTATCATTTTTATCCCACACTTACAGTGAGGAAATTCAATCTCAGATATGTGAAGTTGCCTGCTTAGGTTTTATCAGCTAAATTTGAATACAAATCTTTCTGCAAAGTCAGCATGGTTTTCCTTTGCCTAGTCCCTTTGCCATTACTTCTTGATTTTCTGAAATAGTAAGCTGGGATTCTGCATTCCTGTGTTTCTCCCCTATCTATCTCCTATTCCATATTCTTCAATTCTGCCTACATTAACACACCCTGAATATATGAATATACTGATATCACCTTTGAGATCTGGCAGGCCAGAAATTAATCTTCTAATTAAGTAGTTTGTTTTCTGGGAAATGGTGGCAATTGAACTTAATAGATCTGCCTGAGCTAGGGGATAAAAAAGGAAAGATGTGAGGAAAGATTCTTACCCTGTGAAATGCAAAGAACATCAAGAATGAATTAGCTGATGAGGTAATCTCTTCCTATGTGGGAACAGAATGATCAACAATCAATTGTATAAAAGAAAAAGGCAGGCAAATATATCCCAGTGAAAGAGAAAATGAAATAAAAAATGGAAGAGGTTTTCGGTGACCTTATTTATAGTCCAGCTTTTGATACTTTTTTGGGATACAGGGTAAATAACCATACCTATTTTGTATACATAATTGCCAAAAAAATTTATAACACTAGTTTCATCTCTATGAAATATAAATATGATGAGAGTAAATTATATTGTATCATTGAATTAGAAAGATGTCATATAAATATTGAAGGGTGCCATGCTTGGGATGGGTGAGATTAGTAACCTTTAAAATTTATTAGAAACTCAAGATCTTTAAGATTCTTCAATGTTTCTATGTGTGCATATACCTACAGGACAAATTATAACATTGCATGTTGAGAATTTACATAATTAGTACACAGCTTTTATCATTGGCATTCAGTTGATGTTTATGTAACTACTAAATAAATCAATGAGAAGGAAAACCATCCAAATGTACTTCTTTAACTTAGGGATGGGTTGAAAGTCTAAAGCAGTCATAGCCCCAAGTTCTTTCTCCAGTCCTGTGAAATGAAGCACTCATCCATGATGGGAGCTTTCTTCATTAGAGAAATTGAACAGAAGTAGCTCTGGACATGGGACCCAAGGCACACTGGGTGGCAGCAATTACACACTAGACTGAAAATAGGGAGAACAAGTTAAACTTGTGCATTCTGAAAGGTGAAATTTCCCAGTCTTCTTCCCGCATTCTAATCTTAGTGTGCTGGCAACTGGGTATGTAAGTGCAGACTATAGTTAGTTGAAGAGTATTCTAGAAAAAGTTAAAAACATAGGAGACTAGAGTTACATAAATATTTTGGGGCCATTCAGTGAAAAAATTGTCTAACTCCTAATTACCCTACCCTACAATGCTGTCCACAAGTTAACAAGTAGAGTTTCCATTGAGGCATTTGTGCTTTATTCTTTTGGGGTGGGGGGAGGGGAGACAGAGTCTTGCTCTGTCGCCCAGGCTGGAGTGCCGTGGTGTGATGTTGGCTCACTGCAACCTCTGCCTCCTGAGTTCAAGTCATTCTTCTGCCTCAGCCTCTGGAGTAATTGGGACTACAGGCGCCTGCCACCACATCCAGCTAATTTTTTGTTATTTTTAGTATTGTCGGGGTTTTGCCATGTTGGCCGGGTTGCTCTCAAACTCCTCACCTGAGGTGATCCACTCGCTTTGGCCTCCCAATGTGCTGGGATTACAGATTGAGCCACCATGCTCAGCCAGTGCATTATTCTTAAACATGAAAGCATAGCTAAGAATAGCCACATTTGATGGAAGTACCAAATGTTATGGGCAAAACAACAAGTAAAGACAACAGAGACAATATGAGAGCAGAACGAAAATAAAAATAAGAACAAAAGAAATTTAAAAACCAATCAAAACAAAATCAGTAACCAAGATATTGAATTATACCTCTCTGTACCCATACAGCGTAAAAGAGAAAAGAACAACAGAGAACATGACAGAGATGTTAAAAAACAAGAATATGACCACCAATAGAAGGATGGGAAGATAAAGGCCAAAAAGTAGAGCTACACAACATGGGATTCCATACTTGCCCTGAGAAACTCCCTAAGCACTGGGGTATAGAAGATGAGATATCTCTTCAAAAATTTCTAGACTATAACTAATGCTTTGTATCAAGCTATATATATTTTCTCTTTTCAAAGTATTTACTAGTATTTATCAACTTTGTCAAGGAGACAGTAATATCCTAGAAATTTTAGCTATGAGAGACAACCTGAGAATTTCGAATAAAAGCTAATTCCCTGCCTTTATAATCTAAACAACTGTTCCAATTCACATTTTATTTCAGCAGAAGCAGTTGATTAATTTGTCATAGTTTCCTAATTTGTTATAGTTTCTCGAACATTATCAGGAGTAGATCACCATAAAATAAGTGTGTTTTATATAGTAAATACTTTATACACGCTTGCTAAATTTTCTTATATGAATCTCTCAATATATACATGCAGCTTAAGGAACAGAATAGTTTCTATTGAAAATATTAAGTATATATGAGTAATTATGTTTCTCTTAGGTGGATCTATGGTATATATTTAAATGTTCTTGTGTTGCATATTATTTATAGGAGTTGAGCTTCCCTCTTATAGAATTAAGAAGGAAGTATCAAGTAGAGTTTCTACATATATGCTATGGTTTCATGTTCCCTGGATGACTTGTGATTATCCTTCTTAATGAGGAATTAGAAACCTGAACCCAATCCAATATTCTTATTTTTTTTTAACTCATTATGTTTCTAAATTTAAAAATAAGCCTGTATAGCTTGTCTGTGACTTGAAAAAAAAGATGTTTAATCTTTGGAATTTTAGAGCACTAATTGCATCACCATATTCCCTCCTCCCATACTCAAAATTGTGACATACAAAATTAATAAGTAACACACAACAATAATAAAACATTACCTTGAGCTATGTAAGGTGTGGTATCCTCTTTCAGAGGTATATTTGTGGGTCGGGGTGTGGGGGCAGGAGGTCTGTTTATAATGAAAGACCGACTCCCAGTTTTTTTCTTTGTACTCAGATTGGCCAAAATCGTGTCATATTCACTGTCATCAATCTCAGCAAAAGTGTATGGGTCTTCCTCCTCCTCCTGATCCTTTTCATCTTCTTTCTTCTCTTTTTCTCCTTTGAGTTCCTCTCCTGTTTCTTGTCTAACACCAGGATCACCCCAGTTCTGACTTCTTTCCATCTGGCCTCTCACCATTGTCCCTGTTTATGAAATATTTACATTGTGTTTACTCTTCTGTCATATGCACTGTTATCGGTGTCCATCTGTCACTTTTTGAGCTTCCCAAGGTGGCTTAGTCAAGCGCCATAGGAAACAGTATTGGAGAGGAGCTCCTAACTCCAGAATAATAATTTATATATTACCCCATAAATGCAGAGAGAAAAGTGAGCTGTGTAACTTACTAATAAATCATCCTGCAGTAATTTAAATTTTATTAAGAAAAACACTTTGCTTAAGACATGGATTTTGAAAAAAACATTTAAATATTTTCCATATTATTTTGTGTGTGTGTGTGTGTATAAATAATTTTTTTTTTTTTTTGGATGGAGTATTTCTCTGTAGCTCAGGCTGGAGTGCAGTGGTGCGATCTCGGATCACTGCAACCTCCACTTCCCGGGTTCTGGTTCAAGCAATTCTCCTACCTTAGCCTCCCAAGTAGCTGGGATTACTGACACAAGCCACCGTGTCCAGCTAATTTTTGTATTTTTTAATAGAGATGGGGTTTCACCGTGTTGGCCAGTCTGGTCTTGAACTCCTGACCTCATGATCCACCTGCCTTGGCCTCCCAAAGTGCTGGGATTAGAGGTATGAGCCACTGTGCACAGCCAATATAAATATATTTATATATCATTTCATCTATAATGTATAAAATATATTATATATAAAATATATGTTATATATACCTTTATATATTATATATATAATACATACTATATATACTTTCATATGTAAAGAATGATTTCATATCGGGAAATTGAGTTGCAAATCTAAGTCTCAAACTCCACAGGCTTTGAAAACTTGTGTTTTTCAAGCATAATATTCTTATATGTATTTTTTTCATTTGAAGTTGTTTCATGTTTCATATTGCTTGCACTGGATATTTCACCTAAAATTTAATTTCTCTGAAAATGACAGGGAGAAATAGCTAAAGGCACCATTAGTTGGTTTCATAGCAGTTGGTCTTTGAATATGACAAACTGACCTCCAAAAATGCAGCTCTTGCTTTCTACAAGCCAACTTGAACCTTATTCATAGATAAAGGACACTGGCCAGGTGTGGTGGCTTCTGTGCCTAATCCCAATGCTTTGGGAGGCTGAAGTAAGAGGATAGCTGGAGGCCAGGAATTAGAGAGCAGCCTGATGAGACCCAGTATCTATAAAAATGAAAGGATTAGCCAGGTGAGATGGTATGTACCCAGCTACTCCAAAAAATGAGAGAGGATTGCTTTAGGCCAAGAGTTTGAGGCTACAGTGAGCTATAAGCATGCCATTGCGCTCAAGCCTGGCAACAGAGTGAGATTGTGCCTCACAAATAAAAATTTAAAAAAAAATTAAAAAACATGGATGACACTGAAAGTAGAGTTCATGACATAAAAAACAGCATAGATGATCAGTGGTTTGAGAATTCATTCACGTGAAAAGAATAAATTTATTTGTATTCAGAGTCTTTGATGGTTTTTACATTCAGTAATATCTTAACATATAAGAATATGTTAAAATATTTTTGTAGCAGTTATTAATAAGAGAAAGACATAGGCTTTGATTAACAGGTAAATTGAAAAGAATTTTAATGTCTCTCTACCAGGCCAATGAGAGGGCTTTTTCTTTCATTTTCATTCTTTTTCAATTTGCCCTTCGTTTGGTGAGAATCTGATACTTCCCAAATTAGTTTACTTATAAAGATTTTAGTGGAGAAACTTAAAAGGAGAAAGAGAAGTAGCAGAATGAAAGGATATTATTATAGAAAGATTCAGCAGTTGTCTTGGGTAGGTGTATGAGGAGAGACTAATCTCCCAACAGCGTCTTAACTCTTATGGTTTTATTTGGTTTAACCTAAGAAATATTAATTACTCATGTGCCTAGCACTAACTTTCAATTCACCATGACTTGCCTTTTATCCTATGAATAACATGGTTTTAAGATTTTGACTTTATGACTTCTGTTTCACTGACAGCAACACAGGTGAAGCCAGATTATGTGTGTGGGAACCACTTTTTCAGTGTTTCATTTTTAGCGGAATGTGTCAACCATCTTACATTTATGAACTGATTTCCTGAGCTGTTAACTCTCTTTGTTTCCCCACCCACCTCTCTTCCCAACTATTTCTAAAGTTAGGCTTGCACTAGAAATAATACATTTTACTTTTTATTTTCCAGAGTATCAGATTATACTTTTGAGTTGAGTGGAACCTGAGCTTTCTCAATTCAGGTGGTATATCAATGAAGAAAGATTAAAACAAATCACTTCTATAATTCCAACTTTTGAAGTAACTGGGGCAAAAGTGTATAAAAAAGAGAAAAATCCTAAGAGCCATGGAGATCTGTTAAAAGAAGTAAGTAACTGACACTTTCTAATTATAGGCTTCTTGGGACTGAGTCAAGGAGGGATCCGATAATTACTTTTCAGGATTCTTGGGATGTTAAAAAGAAACAGTGGGTTCTTTATAAACTATAATGTGCTCTATAGTATTATATGTTATTAATTAGTTTCTGTGATGAAGATGTCCATAAATCCATTGCAAGGAATGTGATGCCTACAGCATTGATGAGATGGCTCTTTTTTTGCCCCCTTCAGTAACTTGAGGGCAGATGGAAGCTACTCTTGAAGAACAATTCCTGACAGTATCACTAGCCAAAGTCAAAGACATAAAAAAAGTCTCTGGCAAAAAAATAGCTGATAGCTTACAGCCTTGCATTTAAAGACCAATAGAACAATTTTAAGAAAAAATACCAGCACTTTATTATCCACGTCTAGTATCAGTGTTATGAAAAGATAAGATCAAAGTAACACTGCATATAAAATGTAAAAAGAGAGTTTTAAAATTAGATGAGTTTTTGTTTTATTTTGCTTTTTATATTTGCTGGTTTTCAGGAGAGATATTAGCCAAGATTACATTTCTAATTTCAGATATCTCATGAAGCTCTTGGGTAGAGTTGTTTTAAACCTACTAACCAACATATCATATATAAAAATTTACATTAGGAAAAATATGACTTAATATTAGCACCTCCCCCTTTTTTTTGAGACAGAGCATTGCTCTGTCACCCAGGCTGGAGTGCAGTGGCGCAATCTCGGCTCACTGCAACCTCCACCTCCTACGTTCAAGCAATTCTCCTGCCTCAGCCTCTTGAGTAGCTGGGATCACAGGCACCCACCACCTTGCCTGGCTAATTTTGTATTTTTAGTAGAAATGGGGTTTCACCATATTGGTCAGGCTGGTCTTGAACTCCTGACATCGTGGTTCACCTTCCTTGACCTCCCAGTGTGCTGGGATTCCAGGCGTGAGCTACCGTGCCAGGCCAGCACTTTTAGGAGAATTAATCTGACACAAGACGATTTTGTCTTCTTAACAATTAATTTTACAACAAATTATTCATATCTGAAAAAATGAGAAAAAAATCCCAGAATGTTGTAGTCAGTGTAACTAACTTAAGATGTTTTCTCCCCTCACCCCTAAATATTAATACATCTACTCCATGGATAAATATTAAGGATCCACAAGAGCTTAAAATATAGTAGGTAATAAATATCTGTTGAATGAATGAATGAATCAGAGGAATATCCATTAGACTCCAGAGCTTTCCATTAAGCAGTACTTTCTCTCTCCAAATACAGTGCATAACCTTAATAAAGCTTATTATAGTAGACTTGAGCCTTCAAGGACACAAATGCTGAATTCCTTTTTTCTTTCGTTTTTTTTTTTTTTTTGACATGGAGTCTTGCTCTTGTTGCCCAGGCTGACGTGGGGTGATCTTGGCTCACCACAACCTCTGCCTCCCAGGCTCAAGGAATTCTCCTGCTTCACCTTCCCGAGTAGCTGGGGATTACAGGTGCATGCCACCACACCCAGCTAATTTTTGTATTTTTAGTAGAGTTGGGGTTTCACCACATTGGCCAGGCTTGTCTTGAACTCCTGACCTCAGGTGATCTGCCTGCCTTGGCCTCCCAAAGTGCTGGGATTACAGGTGTGAGCCACTGTGCCTGGCCCAAATGCTAAATTTCACTGCTTAAAAATTTACTTTTTGAAACAAGTTCATGTTTTTCTACTTTATAGCCTTTTGTGACCCAATAACTAAATTACAGTGAAAATGGGTTTTAACTAAATTGTCTTCTTAAGAACATTTTATATGGAAAATAAATATAAATTTGGAAAGCACATACGAAATAATGATCGAAAAGTAGATGAAAATTTGTGACAGTAAGAGTGATCCTTAAGCTGAGAGTTTGTCAGGGTGTTGAACACTCCAGGCAGATAAACCTAATATGGAAGCTCCTCTTCATGCCCTCTGCAAGGACAGAGTCCCCACTTCCACCTTCCACACCTCAATTCCTGCATCTGGGAACAAATGCCAGTGACAGCTATGTTGACTCTTCTCCCACTTGGATAGTGTATAAAATGTTTTCAAACTTTGGTCTCAGTGTAGTGTGTGACAAAACCTTTAGTACTTAATTCTCCCACATCAACCAAGTGCTGTAGTTCATGAAGTGCCCAAGTTCATCTGAAAATTGTCAATCATTAGCATTTCACTTTTTTCTGAAGACCAAGAGTATGTTTTAAAAGCAATGTGGTATTTCCTTTTCCACAGAATGCCTGAGGTTCATTTACGTGAAGAACTATAGACTCCTTCTAAGTTTCATAATGAGACAAGGAAAAGAGAGAAAAAGTGAGAGAAGGAAGAAAAAAAGGAAGGAAGTGAGGGAGGGAGAAAGGAAGAAAAGAATGAGATAGAGGTAGGTTTCTCTTGCCTCATTTCCAAGGCCTTAGTTTTTAAAGAATAAAAGGAAAGTTGCTCTTGGTTTCAAAAGCTGATCTGCTCTGTATAGATTTGCCACTGCACTATTTTCTATGTAAGCCTGTCAAAGGGTTTGATTTTGTTTTGTTTATTTCTAACTTTAAACTTACCTGGTAAGGTGATGTGAGGTCTTTCCAGTTGGAAGGCAGTAGCTACAGGTCGCGGTGGGGGGAGAGGAGGTCTGCTGCTCATGAGTGGCTCCTGTGAATTATTTTCTGGGTCAGCACCGGGAATGAACACATACAAGTCATCATACTGGTCCTCAGAACTCTCACTGCCAACCTCTGCTGGGCTGTGCTTGGCCTCTGTGCCTGATCCATTCTCTTTTCCTTCCCCATCCGTTTTATTTGCCTCAGCTCCATCTGCACTCTGCCTGTATGTCTTCCTGCTGTCATGATGAAATCCTGGGTTCTGTGTGGCTGTTTATGATGAGATTGCACAATATCATTTAAACACACCATCTGGAGGCATTTCATATTTTGTAAATTTGTACAGAAATAGTAGTACTGTTAATAAAACTTTTATGACCTGATATCATGAAAAGCTGTCAAATATATAACTTTTAGTGAGCAGTCATTTATTTCTGGGCTTTTAAAGTACTTACCAAATGAACAGTCAAAGCTCCATTATGTCTTGCTACCTGTGTATATGACACACTTATGCAGATAATGATATTCTGATTCTTTAGAGTTATTGTTTGAACAGATTCATATATTTGATAGCATCATTGCATTTTTATTAGAAAACAATATAACCCAATAAAATAATAAATGGTGGAAAAGGTAAAAAAGACACAAACATTTACTTGCTTGTAAATAATGAATACAAATGAATCTATGAGTCTTATTTATCTATCTATCTATATATGGATAGATAATATAGATGATTTTATAAAGATACTATAATAATTGTATAGTATCTTTATAAAATTATAGCTAACTATAATAATTTTATAATTCCTTGTAATCATTTACAGATACTATGCTAACTTTGAAACTATTACTTGGGAAAAGTTAATATATATATACTTTTTTGGTGGGGAAGGCATCTAAATCACCACCGGTAGGTAAATCTCTGAGGCTCAATTCCTTCACCTATAAATGCATTCTACCATTTAACCAGATAATCCAAATTTCCTCTACTTTGAGAACCACATAATTATTTGTTTTCATATCATATCGAGTAAATGCTCTTTAAACAGGAAGAAAACAGAACAAAAGAAATGATAATGCAAAGACTTTATATCTTCAGAAAAAAAACTTTCATTAAATTTTCTTTATAATAGTATTCTCTAAAGAAAGGATTCAAAAAAGTTAAAACAGACTTTTGGGATTTCTAAACAGACTTTGGAACCTCTATAACAGACCTTTGAATAAGTGAACTGTTGTCCTTGTCAAGCCAAGAAATTGCTTTATTAAAATGTTGCTAAGCTAAAATATAGCTTAAAATGCCAAACAGCAGAATGTAGAGAAGAAAGACTTTTTAAAATGAAGAATTACACTTCATTTTTTAAAATGAAGAATTTTTCCTATGGAGAAAAATTAGTCAGGTAGAAAAATCATGCCCATGGAGGTAGCTCATATTACTATATGGAATTTTCTTTTTTTCTTTTTCTATTCTTTCATGTGAGAAAGAAACATACAGTTTCTAGTGCTAGAAATAAACCAAGAATCTTTAATTACCAGCCTGGGGAGAGTAGATAGTTTTTTCTTTTTGTATGATCTGTCTGCACAGATCTCATTCATCTTTCTATCCTTAATACAAAACACTAAGCCTGAAATTAAGTTGTCTCTAGAAATGTTGATGGAACAGATGGAAAAAAATTATTGCTCAGGCTAGCAAAGGGACTTGATTATTTCTGTATGGTCAAATCAGTCATCAACTCAGAATTACATTCCCACTATAGGAAATTACTCTTAGCCACACTTCTGTTTATATATTCAGTGTTTCTTAATACTGAATAAGCAACAGAATCTGTATGGTACTTGTTAGCAAATATGCCCAAAATTGGGTTCCAGCCCTGGAAAGTCAAATTTAATGAGTTAGTATGTTTTAGAATGCTTCATAGTAATGATAATACCACTGGAAATCTGCTGAGCTAGGGTTCTGTGCTTCATCCTCTCTCTCATGAAAGAGACTGGCCTGAGCCCAGTCATACAGTTTCATATACAAGAAAGTTTTAGTTCCAAACTGTGAAAGTGAAATTTTTCTTTATAAAGAATTGAAATGTTTTCTTATTACAGTCAATTCTTCTGAAAATTAGACATTATGATAAATTTGTGGTCATTTCAATTATTTTAATTATAATCACTTTTATTAAAATTAAGATATATAACTTTAAAGCTTGGTGCATTTATGGATTTCATATTTAGCATTTTTCAAGTCCTGCAATAATTTGAAGAGTTTACTGACTTTTGCCAAAGTATGCTAGTGAAGGCATTTAATTGTATGTAACTTCATTTGATTTGCAATTCCCCATCATTTGAAAAACTTGTGGTAAATAATGTTTGTTGGGTATAGACGATGTTCTGTTACAGGTGCGGGGGATACTATCAAAACAGTGAATATAAAGTTCTAATGCCTTTGAGCATGTGTTTTAGAAAGAGAAGACAAGCAATAAACAACAACCAGATAAATAATATATCATGTTAAATGTTGATAAATGCAATGAAGAAAAGGAGCAGGTAAAGTGAAATAAAGTGCAAGGGTAGAGGAGGGTGGCATAATAAGAAGAAGTGATGAAGCAAGCCTTGGGCATATAAGGAGAAAGTGTATAGAAGGATAGAAAGTGCAAATGCTTTGAGGCAGGCACATTCTTGGTGTGTGAATGAGTAAGAGAGTGGTGAGAGACCGCAGCACAGAGATTAGGGCCTTGTAGGGGTTGAGAAAGATTATGAGTACAATGGAGAGCTATTAGAGAATTTGAAGCAGAAAAGTGTTTAGTACTTTCACGAAGCATAGAATATCAGAGGCAGCAAATGTGGAAGTTGCTATTGAAAGCTTTCTTATTGTGAGAGGCTGTCCTATACATTATTTAGCAGCATTCCTGGTGTCTCTACCCAATAAATACCAGTAGCAATCCTTCCTCCTAAGTCATAAAAATAGAAAAATTTATATTCATTTCCAAGCTTGCAATTTAGGGGGTGACAAGGGCCCTCCATTTATCTGTTATTTTACTGTTATTGCAGTAAACAAAGGGAGAGCTGATGACACTGTGGACTAGGATAAATAACAATGAAAGGAGAGAAAAATAGTTGAATGCTGGCAATATTTTGAAGGTAGAGTCAACAGTATTGTATGACAGATTGTGTATGTGGTAGGAGACAAAGTAAAACAGCGAAGGATAGCTTTCAAGGATTTTGAACTGACTTGAACAAAGGAGGGAAAGAGTTTTCACCTACTGAGATGGGGAAGTCAACAGGTGGAGAGCTTTGGCAATGGCAGGAATCAAAATTTTCAAAAATGTTGGGTGTAAGATTCCTATCAGACATGCTGGTGAAGATGTTGAGCTGTATGCCAATAAAACCTGGCATAATGAGTAGAGTTTATATATGTATATGTTTATATACATGTAGGAACATGCTGAATTATTCTTCAGACATTGGAATATAGAATCACAGCTATTAGAGCCAGGGAGGACCTTACAGAGTATTCTAGTTCAACATTCTCATTTCATAACAGAAAACTAAAGTCTGCAAAGAATGTGGTTATGTGTTTTTAAAAAACTTAAAAAACGTAGTTGTCAAATAGTCCAAATAGTCATAACAGAGTTATATGTGTATTCCCTCTAGGTAGGAAAAATCAATATTTGATTATTAAACCTTGAACTTATTAAAAGTATTTAAATTAGCAATATGATGTAGTAGTATCTCTATTACAAATTAAAAGTCAATTAAATACCTTTCCACATTTCTTGTCAGTCTTTTTCAGTTATTACATAAGTCACATATATATGTACTATATATGTGATACATATATGAACATGTCACATGTATATAAAACAGAAAAACTTACAAGGAATATATGTGGAAAATGAGGCAATATCCTCTTCATAATCATTTTCTTGCTCATTATTTCTGTCAGTTTCTTGGATCTGAAAAACATGAATATAATTTTCAATAATACATATTCATCTTAATAAATATGCACTGGATGCCTATGCAAATAAATAGTTTGTTTTTATTTAAATACTTTATTAGAGATCTTGGATAACAAATGCTCAATATCACATAGTACTAGAAGTATAATGAGGGAAATAGTACATTTATAATAATAAACTGATTTAAAAATAAAACTTATTAAAATGACTAAGATGCAAAGAAGGCAATAGTCATTAAATTTAAGTGTAATAAAGAAGTTCTGAATAAAAATTGAACACAACTCTTCTCTTGAAAACTAAGGTTTTCTTCCTTTTGAACATTTCTATATATTTTACAGTTCAAAAGATATTCTTAATTACAAGAATTACTATTATACAGTGAAAGACAATGATATTATAAAGTGGTTTATTCTCCATCTTTACAAAAAAGAAATAAATCCAGTAAGGGTATTTCTGTTTATTTGTCTCTCCAAAAACAGTTTCACTATATGTATTTCGAAGGCAGAATTAACCGAGAAAGTAGAGAAACCTCTTTATCTCCAGAATTGCTAGTCTTTGTTTATAATCTCTGAAAAAGACACGGAGTCTACAGTTGTGGGGCATACTAGTGCTCACAGAGAAAGCTAATACTAGTGATAGTTCTATTTCTGCAGAAGCATCTAGGAAAAGGGATGGAGATTGACTGCATTTAACATAGAATGCGTTTTGTTACCATGAACTCCAAGGGATTATTCAAATGATTTACATTTCTGTTCTTAAAACAATTGATTGAAATGATTAGGCCATTTGCTCTGCGTTTGAAATGTCCCTTCAAAAATTAGAAGCATCCATATGAAAGCATTTTAAAATTTATAGCAACTTTGATATGCAAAGGTATTTCACCTGCATACCAACTTCATCAATTAGGTTTATCACCCACTTTGGCCAAAGAGAGCCCAATAGAACTCATTAATTTTTCTTTAAAACACTAATACTATCCAGAGAAACAAAACAGTTCCTAATTTCTTATGGAATTTTGAAAATAAAATCTTTTCAGTATTTTTTAGTGAGCCTGATGCAGTAACTCATTTTATATTTCACTTACGTTTTTCCTTTGATGGACTCTGCCAAATTCTAATATGAAAAATTGTGTAGTTTTAGTAGGAGGCTTGACATTTTGATTGATATTTGTATGCTTTGGTATTAAAATCATTGTTTAATATAGCTAATCTTTGTTTCCAATTAGCTTCACCTATATATTTCATAAGGTAGGTCAAAAACATATTTTTAAAAATCCACAGTACTACCAAAATCATTTCAAGGAATTTCTTTTACTAATTTATTAGTAGCAATGGTTTACAAAGATTTTGGGAATTATGCAATAATTCCTATATATTATTCATAAGCTTGGGCATTATGAGCTCAAAATCACTGTGAATTAATAAACTGCCATTAGGCAAGTAGGTAGGTGGATGTGTATGTACTGAGGTTGAAACCTAATGAAATTGTTCCTATGTCATAACTGAAGCCATAGAACATTTGTACAAAAAATCCAAACACCCTGAACCCAATAATGTCTCGGAGAATTTACCTCCAAATTTAAAAAAAAATTTTAAGGTTGATTTGAAAACTTTCATAAATACTAGGTACAGCTGATATTTTGTATAATCAGACTATGCAGAGAGTAATTGTTTTCTCCAGAATAAAATGCTCTTTAGAAATATTTATGCTAGGTCTCTCCAAGATGGCTGATTAGACACAACTCCAGCCCACAACACACACCCAGCAAGAGAGATGCAGAAATCCAGAGATCTAGCTCCAACTAAGATACCAGGTGCATTTCAATGGGTATAGTCTGATGGTGAGCAAAGCCCACGCAGGGCAGACCGAGGTGAAGAGAGGTGCTGCTTCACCCAGAAAGTGCATCTGACCAGTGAGTCGGAGGCTCCCCCTCTGGCACTCTGGTCCAGATACAGCGCTTCCCCCAAAGTCTCAGCAATACACAGAACAGGGGATCTTTGCCAGTCAGGTGCTGGGAATCACAAGCACAGAGTTGAATAATAATCCAGGATAGTGTCCAGGATTGGCACACAGACCTAAACAGACACAAAAGCCCAAAAGGCAGCTGGGAGAGCCTGCAGACTGACCTATCGCTCCCTCCCCCTGCTCAGAGAGAGAGGAAGCTGAAAGAGGGAGATGGCCAGGTGTGGCTGGACAGGTCCCTACCATCCCAAACAAACCCCAGAGAGCTGAAGCTCTGCCTCTAGCAGGTAAAGTGCCACAGCCTGAGCTGAACCCAAAATGATCCAGCCCAGTGGAGGAAGGGCACAACCCACCATTAGAGAGGTGGGACTGGGCTACCTGTTTTAACAAAAAACACAGGAAGCCTACATAGCACCAGGGCTGCGTTCTTGACCACCCAGCAGCACCACCAGGTCAGGGGAAAAGCCGGGCCTAAACCCCCAGTGTAAACAAAAAAGACACAGGAAGCTTCCCTAGTAACCTGAAGGAGTCCATAGAAACCCAGTAGCTCCTTGACAGGCAGACAAGTGATCTCATCAAGCAGCTCCCTGAGATCACAGCCAGTTAAATCCAAAAAAGATGATGAAACCATCAAAGACCAGAATACCTCTTCTCCTTCAAGGGATCATAACTCCTCAACAACATGGGATCACAACATGACCAAGAAGGAGTGTGATGAATTGACAGAAACAGGCTTCAGAAGGTGCATAACAAACTTTTCTGAGCTAAAGGAAAACATTCTAACTCAATGCCAAGAAACAAACTTGATGGAATTGAAAAACACAGCACAAGAACTATGTAAAGCAAACACAAAAGTTTTAATAGCTGAATCTATCAAGCAGAAGAAAGGATATCAGAGACTGAAGATCAACTCAATGAAATAAAAAGAGAAGACAAGACAAGAGAAAGAGTGAAACGGAATGAACAAAGCCTCCAAGAAATAATATGGGATTATGTGAAAAGACCTAATCTATATTTGATCAGTGTACCTGAATATGATGGGGAGAATGAAACCAAGCTGGAAAACACACTCCAGGATATTATCCAGGAGAACTTCCCAAGTCTAGCAAGGCAGTCCAACATTCAAATTCAAGAAATGCAGAGAACTCCGCAAAGATATTCCTCGAGAAGAGCAAGCCCAAGACACATAATCGTCATATTCACCAGGGTTGAAATGAAAAAATGCTAAGGGCAGCCAGAGAGAAAGGTCAGGTCACCCACAGAGGGAAGCCAATCAGACTCACAGTGGATCTCTTGGCAGAAACACTACAAGCCAGAAGAGAATGAGGGTCAATATTCAACATCCTTAAAGAAAAGAACTTTCAACTCAGAATCTCATATCCAGCAAAACTAAGCTTCATAAGTGAAGGAGAAATAAAATTCTTTACGGACAAGCAATTACGGAGAGATTTCGTCACCACCAGACCTGCCCTAGAAGAGCTCCTGAAAGAAACACTAAGCACAGAAAGGAACAAGTACCAGTCACTGCAAAAACAAACCAGTTGGCAAAGACCAAAAATGCAATGAAGAAAATGAGTCAACTAACAGGAAAGAAAATCAGCCAGTAACAAAATGACAGGATTAAATTCACATATAACAATATTAACATAGAATGTAAACGGCCTAAATGCCCCAGTCAAAAGACAGACTGGCAAACTGGATAAAAAGTCAAGACCCATAGATGTGCTGTATTCAGGAAACCTATCTCACATACACACACATAGACTCAAAGGGATGAAAGAAGATTTAGCAAGCAAATGGAGAACAACAAAAGCAGGGGTTACAATCCTAGTCTCTGATAAAATGGACTTCAAACCAACAAAGATTAAAAGAGACAAAGAAGGACACTACATAATGGTAAAAGGATCAATCCAACAGGAAGAGCTAACTATCCTAAATATATACACACACAACACAGGAGCACCTGTATACATAAAGCAAGTTCTTAATGACCTAAAATGAGATTTAGGCTCCCACACAATAATATTGGAAGACTTCAGCACTCCACTGTCAATATTAGACAGATGGAGACAGAAAATTAACAAGGGACATTCAGGACTTGAATGCAGAGCTGGACCAAGCAGGCCTAATAGACATATACAGAATGCTCCACCCCAAATCCACAGAATATACATTTTCTCAGCACCACATTGAACTTACTCTAAGATTGACCACATCATTAGAAGCAAATCACTCCTCAGCAAATGCAAAAGAACAGAAATCATAACAGTCTATCAAACCACAGCGCAATCAGACTAGAACTCAGGATCAAGAAACACGCTCAAATCTGCACAACTACTTGGAAACTGAACAACTTGCTTCTCAGTGTAGACTGGATAAACAATGAAATGAAGGCAGAAATAAAGATGTTCTTTGAAACCAATCAGAATGAAGACACAACTTACCAGAATCACTGGGACACCTTTAAAGCAGTGTCAAGAGGGAAATTTATAGCAATAAATGCCCACATGAAAAACAAGGAAAGATCTAAAATTGACACCCTATCATCAAAATTGAAAGCGCTAGAGGAGGAAGATCAAAAAAATTCAAAAGTAAGCAGAAGACAAGAAATAACTATGATCAGAGCAGAACTGAAGGAGATAGAGACACAAAAATCCCTTAAAAAAATCAGTAAATCCAGGAGCTGGTTTTTTGAAAAGGTCTACAAAATAGACCACTAGCCAGATTAATAAAAAAGAAAAAGGAGAAGAATCAAATAGATGCAATAAAAAACGATAAAGGGGATATCACCACTAATCCCACAGAAATACAAACTACCATCAGAGATTACTACAAACGGCTCTATGCACATAAACCAGTAAACCTGGAAGAAATGGATAAATTCCTAGACACTTGTACTCTACCAAGACTAAACCAGGAGGAAGTTGCAAACCTGAATAGACCAATAACAAGGGCTGAAGTAGAGGCAGCAATCAATAGCCTACCAACCAAAAAAAAAGTCCAAGTCTAGACAGGTTCACAGCTGAATTCTACCAGATGTACAAAGAGGAGCTGATTCTATTCCTTCTGAAACTGTATCAAACAATACAAAAGGAGAGAATCCTCCCTAACTCATTTTATGAGTCCAACATCATCCTGATACCAAAACCAGGCAAAGACTCAACTAAAAAAGGAAACTTCAGGCCAATATCCATGATGAACATTGACGCACAAATCTTCAATAAAATACTGGCAAACAGATTGCAACAGCACATCAAGAATTTTATCCATCACCATCAAGTAGGCTTCATCCTGGAGATGCAAGGCTGGTTCAACATATGCAAATCCATAAACGTAATCCATCATATAAACCGAACCAATGACAAAAACCACATGATTGTCTCAATAGATGCAGAGAAGGCCTTCGAAATGCCAGATATAGTAAGCACCTAAAGTAAAATAAAAAAAAATAAAAATAAAGAAATATGCTAAAAAACCCATGCCTCTTACTTAATTTGAAATCACTGTGAATTAATAAACTGACATTAGGCAAGTATGTGAATGGATGTGTAAGTACTGTGGTTGAAACCTAATGGAATTGTTTTTTGTGTCATAACTGAAGCCATATGATATTTGTACAAAAAACCCAAACACCTTGAACCCCCAAAAAATCTGTCTCCAAATTAAAAAATAAAAAAAGTCTAGGTTGATCTGAAAACTTTCATAATGAGTACAATTGATATTTTGTATAATAATACTATGCAGGGTATAATTGTTTTCTTCAGAATAAAATGCTCTGGAGAAATATTTATGCTAAAAAAGCCAATGCTTCTTACTTAGGTTCACTACACCTATAATTGATCATATTTATTTTGAAAAACATGCTAGATCTAATGATATATTAATAATTCTTCATTAAAATCAATAATAGTGTCTAAGATGAGTCTGATGGCATCCTGACATCTAATCACTTTAATCCTTGGCTGTATGGTGGGGTAGACAGAGCATAGACTTTGGAGTCATTTTAAGTATAAATCACTGCTCTGTCATCTATTAGCTGTGTGACATTAGGCTGGACACTTAACTCTAAGCTTCAATATTTTATCCGCACAATGTGGATAGTAATATCTATTCCATCAGTTTGCTGGGAGGATCAAATCAGAATAATGTAAGCAAGACACATTTCATATCTACCACATAGTAACTGCTCAATAAATGTAATATGCACATTTGATCTTCCTTCCTCTAAGATATATGCCTACATTTAAGCGAGCATGGTTTCTTTTATTTACTCATTTGTCAAATATTTTTGTAGGTCTACTATCTGCTAAATAATCTGTTAACTATTAGAGAAAGTAAGTTAAAAATAGAAAAAGAGATGTATTTTCCACTTTTAAAAATAATCACATTTTTTTTGGAAGAGACGAAAAATTATTGGAATACAATATTTTATTTATTTCAGAACCACAGACTCAGTCCTTACAGGTGAAATAGAGAATTAAGAAATAGGTGATCAGAGCAAACGTTTTGTTCATTTTATTTTTGGAGACTGGATTAAAAAGTTATCTTGCCATATTGATTCCCACTTCTCTAAATGAAAGATTAATATTAAATGACAGAATCTATTAGTTGAACATGCTTAATGTAATATTTCAACCCACAGATAGTTGCAGCACAGAATGTTTAATGTAATAAAATTAAAATCATTCATTATCAAAGATAAACTAAAAAGAGAACGTCTTGTTGACTGAGGTATATGAAGCTCCACATGGCTTTGACATCTGGTCCTGTACAAATTGATCATAATATTCTGATTTTGAGGAAGTGAATAAAAACAGTCTTCACATGGCAGTTGGTTTCCAAATCATTTTATGAGATTCTGAAGATATTTTAATTGGCCCAACTCTTGCACAACTTTCCACAGTGTTGGTTATGAGTGATTTTTACCAGCTTTTAGAAAGAATAGACAACATATATTTGTCTTCTTATTCTTATTCCATCACAGCCCATGGGATAAAAATAAGATAAATATATGTTGGAAGAGTGACAAGTTGACCTTGTAATATTCTATGTATTACCCCAAATAAATGTACTAGGCAGAAGAATCAGAGGTAATTTTTGAATAGAAAACTGGATATTATTCTTACTAATTGTTGAAAGTAATGACCAATGCTATACTAAAACTATAAATGACAGCAAACAGTCTCAAAAACAAAACTTGTAAAGAAACTTGTAAAGCACATTACAGGAGAGTAATGTCTTAATTCTAATTACATCTTTTAATGTTTTTCCTTAGGCTATTTAGGGATATGACCTAAAAGAAGACTCATATAATTTCCCATGAAAGTTTCTTTTTATATTGCAGGCATTGAAATGCTGAGTGTAAAATTAAGTAGGAACTCCATCCACAGTTGGGAGAGGAATGAAAAGGAATAAAATAGAAATAAAACTGTTAAACTCAGGGAAAATGAATGTAGAAATTTTCCTTGTATGGGTGAAATTTTCATTAGAATAACCTGAGTATACAAACTATTTTTCAGACAGGATCTTATAGAAAATTAAAGTTATAAAACGATACTGGCATCAGGTGAACAGAGTCTCATTCAGCACAATAGGAAATGCAGTTTTCTACTGTGGTTTGATCCACTGCTTTGTAGAAAGGGAGAAAGAAGCAGTAGGCATATTGTGACCTTGTCCTGCAATCTTAGGAAGACCGAATTGAAAATGGTGAACTTTCAAAATGTCTACGGAGGGTTGGCTTCTATGACTGGCACATCTCTCATTCTGACCTGTGCTCACCCCAGGCTTTTCTCTCACTTCTGAGACCACCATCCAGCTGACTTCTGAAAATGGAATAAAATTAAAATCCAGTTCTTTGTTAAGACTGTGATTATAATAGTGAAAAATAACTATCTTCATTTAAAATGATAGAAACCCAAGTCTGAAAAGAACCTGTAGATAACAAATCATTTATTCTGTTTTTCATACAGTGATAGAATATTAAAACAATGTGTCACACTAAAACTTGTAATAATTTGGATATTTTTCCAGCATAAGTTTGTTTTTAAATGTGGTCTTTGGTCTGAATTGCCCAGCTGTTTTTATATATTTGCTTTTCCTGTGTTTTATCTTTGTCCCTCTTTTCTTCCTAAAGAATGCACTCTCGTCTTTTTCCGGGAGAGAGATCCAGGATGGCCGATCACTAGCAGCTCAGGATTGCAGCTCCCAGTGAAAGCGCAGAGAGCCAGTGGACGCCATACTTATCAATAAATTTTTGCTGCCCACGGACCAGGACATTCCCAGCAGAGGAGCCCCACAGGTCACCAGCGCGACCCTTTTGGCTGGTGCAGCTATTTTGCTGGCGCCTCGGCTTGGCGGCTCTTGGTGTGGAGTAAATGGGACTGAGTCTCCTTTTAAGTGATGTTTGGAGCTCTGTGAAGGCAGAGCAGTCCATCCAGCTGATTGAAAAAGGGACTGAAGAGGGAAGTCAGACCGGAGAACCCGGGGGAAGAAAAGCACCACGAATTTCAATGCTGCTGTTTTAGCTAGCGTTGCGGGTTGCCACAGTGAAAATTACATAGATTCCAGAGCTGGGAATTAACAAGCTGGACGTCCACTCAGAGACCTAATTTGAAAGTTGGTAATTACAAAGACAACAGATGGATAAAACCATAAAGATGCCAAGAAGCCACCATAAAAAAAATGAGAACACTCAAAATCAGAAAGTCTCTCCTACAAAGGACGCTAGTTCCTCATCAGTAACGGAACAAGGCTTGATGGAAAACGAGTGTGAAGAATCATCAGAATTAGGCTTCAGAAGGTGGATAATAAGAAACTTCTGTGAGCTAAAAGAATATGTTCTAAACCAATGCA
>CAUYQU010051721.1:0-42378 GCA_963574635.1 Cheracebus regulus | reverse complement strand
GTTTGATTTTCTGTTCTTGCGTCAGTTTGCTGAGAATGATGGTTTCCAGGTTCATCCATGTCCCTACAAAGGACACGAACTCATCATTTTTTATGGCTGCATAGTATTCCATGGTGTATATGTGCCACATTTTCCCTGTCCAGTCTATCATCAATGGGCATTTGGGTTGGTTGAAGGTCTTTGCTATTGTAAACAGTGCTGCAGTGAACATTCATGTGCATGTGTCCTTATAGTAGAATGATTTATAATCCTTTGGATATATACCCAGTAATGGGATTGCTGGGTCAAATGGAATTTCTATTTCTAGGTCCTTGAGGAATTGTCACACTGTCTTCCACAATGGTTGAACTAATTTACACTCCCACCAACAGTGTAAAAGTGTTCCTATTTCTCCACACCCTCTCCAGCATCTGTTGTCTCCAGATTTTTTAATGTTCGCCATTCTAATTGGCATAAGATGGTATCTCAATGTAGTTTTGATTTGCATTTCTCTAATGACCAGTGATGATGAGCATTTTTTCATATGTTTGTTGGCGTCGTGTATGTCTTCTTTTGTAAAGTGTCTGTTAATATTCTTTGCCCACTTTTGAATGGATTTTTTTTTCTTGTAAATCTGTTTTTGTTCTTTGTAGATTCCGGATATTAGCCCTTTGTCAGATGGGTAGATTGCAAAAATTGTTTCCCATTCTGTTGGTTGCCGATTCACTCTAATGACTGTTTCTTTTGCTGTGCAGAAGCTGTGGAGTTTGATTAGGTCCCATTTGTCTACTTTGGCTTTTGTTGCCAGTGCTTTTGGTGTTTTCCTTCCTTTTTATTGCCAAATAGTGTTCCATTGTATAGATACGCCGTATTTTATTTATTCATTCTGTAATTGATGGACCTTTGGGTTGTTACCACTTTTTGGCTATTATGAATAATGCTACTATGAACATTTGGGTACAAGTTTTTGTGTGGACGTATGTTTTCATTTCTTTTGGCTATATATCTAAAAGTAGAATTGGTGGGTCATATGTTAACTCTTTGTTTAATCTTTTGAACTTCCAAACTGTTTTCCAAAGCAGCTACACCATTTTGCATTCTCATCAGCTGTGTATAAAGGTTCCAATGTCTCAACATCCTCATGAACACTTGTTATTTGTCTTTTTGATTATAGGCATCCTAGTGGTTGTGAGGTGGTATCCTTTTTTTGGTTTTGTCATGTAAGAAATGCAATAAATGATATCTTGTCATTTTTAAATTTTTTTTTTAGATGGAATTTCACTCTGTTGCTGAGGCTGCAGTGCAGTGGCACTGTTAGAAATAGGTGCTTGGTGCCACAAAGAAAAACCAGCATTTAAACTGAAAATTTCTCAGCAAAGCAATTTTACTTCTGCAGAAGGATGCTGCTTGTGTCTGATGCAATCACAAGTGCACACCAAACAAAGGAGAGAAGGAGTTTTTATTCCTAATGCAATTCCTTTTCCTGTGTCCTTCCCCTATTGGCTGGGGTTGGACCACACAATCTAAGCTGATCGTGATTGGCTAAGACTTAAACTTTTCTAAATAAGGTAGTAAAATGAAAGCTTTGAATGCTGAAGTAGTAAGCAGGGATAGGATTGATTTACAGCCTTACAACTCATAATCAGGAATTTGAGTTTGAAGAGGAACTTAGTTGTCCCAACAGCATGATCTCAGCTCACTGCAATCTCTGCCTCCCAGGTTCAGGGAGTTCTCATGGCTTAGCCTTCCAAGTAGCTGAGACTACAGGCATGTGCCACCATGCCTGGCTAATTTTTTTTTCTTTTTGTTATTTTTAGTAGAAACAGGTTTTTGCCATGTTGGCCAGGCTGGTTTTGAACTCTTGACCTCATTTGATCCACCTGCCTTGGCCTTCCAAAGTGATGAGATTACAGGGGTGAGCCACTGCGCCTGGCCCAGTATCTTATAGTTGTTTTTTGTTGTTGTTGTTGTTTGTTTGTTTGTTTGAGACAGAGTTTTACTCTTGCTGCCCAGACTGTAGTGCAGTGGTGCAATCTTGGCTCACTGCAACCTCTGCCTTCCAGGTTCAAGTGATTCTCCTGCCTCAGCCTCCTGAGTAGCTGTAATTACAGGCATGCGCCGCCACACCCAGCTAATTTTTGTATTTTTAGTTGAGACGGGGTTTTACCATGTTGATCAGGCTGGTCTCCAACTCCTGACCTTGACCTCTCAAAGTGCTGGGATTACAGGCATTAGCCACCACAACTGGCCAGAAATGTCTATTTCTTTGCCCATTTTAAATTATTATTATTATTATTATTATTATTATTATTAAGTTGTAATTTTTAACTACATACCAAATAGTAGATTTTTATCAGATGCATAATCTGCAAATATATTCTCCCATGCTTTGGATTCTCTTTTCAGTGTTTTGATGATATCCTTTGAAGCATGTAAGTTTTAGTTTTGATGAAGTCTAATTTATTTTTTCTTTTGTTGCTTGTGATTTTGGTGTCTAAGAAATCATTGCTTAATACAAGGTCATAAAGATTAATGCCTGTGTTTCTTCTGCGAGTTTTATAGTTTTAGTTCTTGCACTTACAGTGTTTGCATTGTTAGGGAAACAGTTCAATCTTGAGTACATGATAAACCAACATAATCTAGAATATAGTGAGATGAAAGGGGACTAGACTTCACCCTATTTATTTGTTTAATCCGTAAATCTAGGCAGACTAAATCTTGCTACTTATCTTATAATGTTTTTAAAGTGTAAGTTGTGCTTGAAGTACTTTTTTTTCTTTTGTTTTTTTTTTTTTAGAGATGGTGTCTTGCCATGTTGTCCAGGCTAGTCTCAAAGTCCTGGGCTCAAGCAATCCACTCGCCTCAGCCTCCCAAACTGCTGGGATTACAGATGTGAGCCACGGTGCCCAGCCTGCATAAAGTAATATATTTACCTGGTTTCAAATTTTCAGAAAAAGAAAAATTTTGAGCTTTTTTTGTTTTTAAGAAGAGGGAAGGGTTCTAAGTGACTGGCAGATTGATTATATAGCCTGCATTTTAAGAAGAACAGTTATAGAAACTTGGCAGAGAATTATTATGTTGATTCAATTACTGTTTCTTACCTTTTCCAAGCCAGATACTGTTTTAAGGATATGACTGTAGATCAATAACAGGAATGGCAGGCAAAAGCTTAGACTAATGGTTGTGTTATCTGAACAAGAAATACATATTGAGCATCCTGTTGTCTATTAACAATGATTCTTGTGTTCCCGCATGACTCTTTTCCTTAAAGATTTACTTGAATTGTCAGAATAGAAAATAATATTTACCCAAAATACATGAGTTTTTTTTTTTTTTTGAGACTGAGTCTCACTCTTGTTGCCCAGTCTGGAGTGCAATGGCGCAATCTTGGCTCACTGCAACCTCCACCTCCCAGGTCCAAGCAATTCTGCTACCTCAGGCTCCCGAGTAGCTGGGATTACAGGCACCCACCAATACACCTGGCTAATTTTTGTATTTTTAGTAGAGATGAGGTTTCAACATGCTAGCCAGGCTGGTTTCCAACTCCTGACCTCAGGTGATCTGCCTGCCTCGGCCTCCCAAAGTGCTGGGATTACAGATGTGAGCCATGGTACCTGGCCGAGATAAGATTTTTTAAAAAATATTTATTACAAGCCCAGTGCAGTGGCTCACTCCTGTAATCCCAGCACTTTGGGAGGCCAAGGCGGGTGGATCAGGAGGTCAGGAGTTTAAGACTAGCCTGGCCAACATGCTGAAATTCTGTCTCTACTAAAAATAAAAAAATTAGTCCCATGTCGTGGCACTCACCTGTAGTCCCAGCTACTTGGGAGGCTGAGGCAGGAGAATCACTTGAACCAGGGCAGCAGCGGTTGCAGTGAGCCACGATCATGCCATTGCACTCCAGCCTGGGCAACAGAGCACGACTCAGTCTCAAAAAAAAAAAAGAATGTTGCAAAATGGTTTAGTAACATTTTATTCTCCAGAATATGTTGTAATTTTGAAGAAACTATGACTAAATTTATTTTATTATTTTTTTTATTTTTATTTTTTGAGAGGGAGTCTCACTATATTGCCCAGGCTGGAGTGCAGTGAAATGATCTCAGTTCACTGCAACCTCTGCCACATGGGTTCAAGTGATTCTTCTGCTTCAGCCTTCCAAGTAGCTGGGATTACAGGAGCCTGCCACTATGCCTGGCTACTTTTTGTACTTTTAGAAGAGACTGTGTTTCACCATGTTGGCCAGGCTGGTCTTGAACTCCTGACCTTGTGATCCAGCCGCCTCGGCCTCCCAAAGTGCTGAGATTACAGACATGAATCACGGCACCCAGCCTATTTTTTTTTTATTTGAGACAGTCTCTCACTCTGTAACACAGACTGGAGTGCAGTGGCACTGTTCTTGTGGCAGTGAATAAGTCTCACAAGATCTGATGGTTTTATAAGAGATTTCCCCTTTCACTTCTCACATTCTCTCTTGTCTGCCGCCATGTAAGACATGCCTTTTACCTTCCGCCATGATTATGAGGCCTCCCAAGCTACTTGAAACTGTCAGTCCATTAAACCTCTTTTTCATTATAAATTACCCAGTCTTGGGTACATCTTTATCAGCAGCGTGAAAACAGACTAATACAACCTGCAAGACCCCATCTTTACAGAAGATCAAAAAAATTAGCTGGATGTGGTGGCATGCACCTGTGGTTCCAGCTTCTCAGGAGGCTGAGGCAGGAGGGTTGCTTGAGCCCAGGCATTTGAGGCTGCAGTGAGATGTGATCACGCCACTGTACTCCAGCCTGGACAACAGAGTGAGACCTTGATTCAAAAAACAAAAACAAAAAAACGAAACAAAAATTGGGTGGGTAGTTGGCACTATTTTCCACCAAATTGCTCAAGCCCAAAACCAAGGATTCCAACCTCAAGTACTGTTTCTCACTAGCCTCATATCTAGTAGACTGACAAGTTTTCTTGGCTATAGTCTCCCAAAATATCCCATGGTCTATCTAGTCACTTCTTTCCGTCACCATTAACTTCATCTGTCACCAAAACTCCTAAGTGGTCTCCTTGCTTTTTTCATGCTTGCCTCAATAACTTCCCATTTCATTTGTAATGAAATCCAAGTTCCTTGTCATAGATTATAACCTCATTATCTGGTCTTTACCTCTCTTTTCAACCTCATCTGGTTTTTTCTGTTTCTCTTTCAGTGAATTATAGGTACAGTAGAATTTTTCCTGTTCCTCAAACATGCTGAATTTGTTCCTGCCCCCAAATCTTTGTACTTGGTATTTCTTTAATATTCTTCCTTCCTCAAATAGCTGGATTATTATCAGCACCTCAAAGGTCTTTCTTAAACTCATTCTGCTTAGTCACTTCTGTCTGTATTTTCAGTTACATCAGGATTGTCAATTCTAGCCCAGGAACTAGAGATGAGTTTCAACATGGCAATGCAAAACTGTCTTTGCCTGGATTCTCTTTTTCAATATCAAGTTCCTTTATAGTGGTTTGATGTGTAAAGAGTCCATGCTTTTGTTGATCATTTATCCTAGACTAATCAGGGAGAGAATTCTGTCTCTATGTCTTATATTTTGCACATACCTCTGTAACATTCATTTCAAGAAATTAGTTTTTTTTTTTTTTTTGGTCAGTCATCACTAGTAATTGGTACTGTGAGAACCCCCCTGAGGGAACAGGAACAACATAATATAATAACTTTTCATTAAGAAAACAAAAGGAGGGACCAGGTGCAGTGGCTCACACCTGTACTGTAATCTCGGCACTTTGGGAGGCCAAGGCGGGCAGATCACCTGAGGTCAGGAGTTCAAGACCAGCCTGACCAACATGGTAAAACCCTGTCTCTACTAACAGTACAAAAATCAGCTGGGTGTGGTGGTGTGTGCCTGTAATCCCAGCTACTGGGGAGACTGAGGCAGGAGAATTGCTTGAACCCAGAAGGTGGAGGTTGCAGTGAGCCAAAATCGTGTCATTGCACTCCAGCCTGAGTGACAGAGTAGAGAAATAAAAAAGAAAAGGATATAAAGTGAAAAGCTTCTAATGCTGCATTTTCTGTCTCATTTTCTCTTCCCCCACACACCTGCAGTTCTAATGCTTTTGTTCTTTGTTCCTTTTGCAGCTTGCATTTTGGATTTTCAGTGTCCATAAGCTCTTCTAATAGAGGATGTTTGGGGGGGAAAGCACATCATTTTAGTTAATCATGCTAGCTGTTCAAAATTCTGCTCCCTATTTCTGTGGATAACTGAGAATTGGTTAAAATGGCTTCAGCAGAATGAAAATTTATAATGTAATTTAAAAGAATTATGGCTGACACCAGCCCTGAATGCTTTCATTCTTATAGCATGCTTGGGGCATTGAATAGAAAGTGGTTTGGTGGAAACACTGTAGAATTTGTTTTGATTGCCATCTCTTAGTTGGTTTTACTACAGTGAGAGAAAAATGGAGGCAAGAGTGTTTAGTCATTAAAGGTCATTTGGCAAAGCATTTACTTGGCAGTGAGTTCTTATTTTTTCTGTCACTCAAGTTATTTTATTTATTTCTGTCGATTTACATAACCTCTTGTAAAAATTTCAATACCATAAAGCACCTAACATACAATAAACTATGCTCAGCATTTTTGTGTGTATATAATCCCGGGCTTTATGCTCAGCATTTTTGTGTGTATATAATCCCGGGCTTTTTTTTTTTTTTTTTTGCCCAAATTGTAGAAATGTTACTGAGTTTCTCACTACCCATGCTTGAAATTATGTTTCAATAATGTTAAAATGGGAAGGAAACTTAGAAATACCTTATTATGTTTACAACAGGAAATATTAAATATTGAAGTAGAATTTTTATCATACCTCCTTAACTTTTAAATACTCTTTTCCATATAATTTTTTCTCTCTCTTAACGTCTGGCTTTAGAGGTAGAATGTCTTGTTCCTTATGTCCCAAAACTTGGGTGTCCTATTCACACTGGGGTGTCCTTCTTTGAAGAACATACTTTCTTCATGTCTGCTCTGAGAAGCTGTTTGCATAATTTTTTTCTTTTCTTTTTCAAATATATATATGAGGAGCAGCATATTAGAGTTTGTATTCATGGGACGAAAGTGGAGGGATGGGATTACTCCTAGAGGCAGGCATGCTTAGACTAGGCAGAAGAGAGAGACTCCTGCCCAGGTTGAAAGAGAAATGCTGCCATAAGAAGTCAAAAAGTCTTTCACATCCCTTGTAAGTTGTATTTCTAGGTATTTTATTCTCTTTGTAGCAGTTGTGAATGGGGGTTCACTCATGATTTGGCTGTTTGTCTGTTATTGGTATATAGGAGTCTAATCCAAATGCTCATCAATGATAGACTGGATAAAGAAAATGTGGCACATATATACCATGGAATACTGTACAGCCATAAAAAAGGATGAGTTCATGTCCTTTGCAGGAACATGGATGAAGCTGGAAATCATCATTCTCAGCAAACTAACACAGGAACAGAAAACCAAACACTGCATGTTCTCACTCATAAATGGGAGTTGAACAATGAGAACACATGGACACAGGGAGGGGAACATCATACATTGGGGTGTGTCAGGGAATGGGGGATAGGGGAAGGATAGCATTAGGAAAAATATCTACTGTAGATGACAGGTTGATGGAAAAAGTACAACCTTCTGGATCTAGCTCAGCCTTCCAGCAAACAGCTCAGTAGCCTCAACACCCATTACTGTATTAAAGAAAGTAGCATCCAATATATAATCTTCAAAATCGTAAAGAAAAAAAAATTTTTTTTGAGACGGAGTCTTACTCTGTTGCCAGGCTGGAATATAATGGTGCGATCTCGGCTCAGTGCAACCTCTGCCCCCCAGGTTCAAGCGATTCTCCTGCCTCAGCCTCCTGAGTAGCTGGGATTATAGGTGTGTACCACCACACCCAGCTAATTTTTGTGTTTTTAGTAGAGATGGAGTTTCACCATGTTGACCAGGATGGTCTTGATCTCTTGACCTCGGGATCCACCCGCCTTGGCCTCCCAAAGTGGTGGGATTACAGGTGTGAGCCACCATGCCTGGCCCATAAAGAAAATCATAAACTGTGCCTAGTATATTCTTTTTCAGAAGATAGGCAAATTGTGACTTCTTTTTTGAAAATTTATAATCGTAAAGAAAATCCTAAATTGTAACTATTCTGCATAATTAAGAAGGCAGGAAAATCATAATGCCTTTTAGAAAGTTTTTTTTAACACAAGATTTTAAGTTTTATTGTTTATCTTGAAATTCATTTATATACTTCCTGGGATTGCATCTGCAGAGTGCCTAGTATTCTGCCAGCTTTGGAAAGGGAGGAAAAGCAAGCCTGGCAGAGGCACCCATTCCATTCCCAGCTTGCTTCATAGCTGGTGATTGGAAGACACTCTGTGACAGTGTAAAAAATAAAAAATAAAAAAATAAATTCATTTATATGAAACATATTTGAACAGTGTTCAGATAAATGTAATATTAGCATATACAGTGTTTTATTATATAAAATATTCTTATTATAGATATTAGAAAACATTAACGAGTCACACTCTCATACCATCGTGGGAATGTAGTTAGTTCAGCTTCATGGAGTCAGTTTGGTACTGTATCTATTCAAAATATACAATAATTTATCAATTCCACTTTGAGAAATCCATTCTGCAGAAATATTTGCATGGGTACATAAAGATACCTAATTTTTGTTGTATCTCTGTAATAGCAAAAAATTGGAAATTATACAGAAGCCAGTTGAATACTGGAGGTGAGTTTACTGACATAGAAAGATACTCATGATACATAAAAAAGACAAGTTGAAAACAAAATATATTGGATGATCCCATTAAAAAAAGAATTGCTGTGCATGTGTTTACGTATATTCATGGAAAAAAAGCCTGGAAGTAGAAATTATCCACTGACCAGTCACTTTTTCCTTTATACAGTTATGTATTTTTATAAGTTCTTATAGTTTTTTAAAAAATTCAGACATATTTTAAAGATAAGAAATGAAAATAAATCTAATAGTATAAACTTAAACACTAATGTTTCTGCTATTCTGTAGAATATTAATTCTCAAACTTGAGTTTGAGAAACTCAAAAACAAGCAATTTTAGAAGTCACATAGGTCTTTTAATGATTCTTAGGGTGGAAATCTGTTTTTTTAACTATATATGTGAAACTTATATTAGGAAACTAGAGCTTAGTTCTCAGAGTGATATACTGGAACTTAGTTCTAAGAATGATATATTTTCATTTTCAAAATAGAAGTTTGTCATGTTTTCATAACCAATAGTTATGTTTTCAAGGAGTTACTTTAGTATTATAATAGATTAAATTACCTAGAGTATGACTTTTAAAAACATATGCTAATTAGCCCAAGGAGAATATATAAATTGGGAAAAACCTCAGACTTAAAAGTTATTATATATAGAATCAAAACAATGTAATTGTAAGGTTCTCCCTAGGGAATCTGAAATATCACTCAAACAAGTCACTGTTAGTGTGGATTCATGGAAGAAGATCTAAAAATAAATAAATAAATATAAATGATAAACTTGGGCTGTGAAAAAACAACTAATCAGGTAGCAACATTTAAATACTATTTCAGGCCAGGTATGATGGCTCATACCTGCAATCTCAACACTTCAGGAGGCCGAGGTGGGAAGAGCACTTGAGCCCAGGAGTTAGAGACCAGCCTGGGCAACATATTGAGACACCCCCCTGCCCCCACCCCCACCATCTCTACAAAAAATAAAATTTTAAATATAAGCCACATCTGTAATCCCAGCACTTTGGGAGGCCAAGGAGGGTGGATCACCTGGGGGCAGAAGTTCGAAACCAGCCTGCCCAACATGGTGAAACCCAATCTCTACTAAAAATACAAAAAATTAGCCGGGTGTAGTGGCGCGCACCTAGAATCCCAGCTACTCAGAAGGCTGAGGCAGGAGAATCGCTTGAACCAGGGAGGTGACGGTTACAGTGAGCTGAGATTATGCCACTGCACTCCAGCCTGAGCAACAAGAGTGAAATTTTGTCTCAAAAAATAAAAATAAAAAAAGCCAGGTGTGGTAGCACACACCTGTAGTCCTACCAACTCAGGAGGCTAAGGTAGGGGGAAGATCACTTGAGCCCTGGAGATCCAGGCTGCAGTGAGCCATGATTGCACTGATGCACTCCATCCTGGGTAACAGAGTGAGACCCTGTCTCAAAACATAAATATTTCTATCACAGAGGGGAAAGCAAATCTAATCATGATTCCCTGGTTTTAAGGAGTTACATCTGGGTAGTCAAGGCTGATATAAGTGACTTGAGGAAATAAATGTGCATTAGTGGATGCCAATCCAGAATTCACTAAAAAAAAAACACAAAAGAATTGTTCTTGGTTTTTTTCTTACTATTCATTTTTCATGACATGGCAGCTCAGGGAAGTCACACTGCCCTAGGTCAAACAGTGCGAGGCTGACTACTTTCAAAGTATTTTGTCATGTATACTTGACCCACTCCTGCCTTGACATGTGTAAGAGTTATGTTTTGTCATGTGACTGCTGGGATAGTCTGCATCACTCAGAATTATTCTTACCAACTGCTAATGAAGTTAATGATCAACTGTCAAGTGGGTTTTTAGTGAAGTGATCCAGGGCCTAAGTAGCAAGAAGAGTGAAGCCAGGCAAAATTTCTATACTGATTTGGCTTCATAGTCCTTACTTTTCAAATGTCCCAGAAAGAAACATTCTGCCTAGTGTTTGAAACAAGATTTCCCCAATTGTAGTAGTCAAGTGATCCAGTGTCTTAGAACAGCATTAAAAACATTGTGTTGCCAAGCTCCTGTATCTGTTTTTCTCTGGCAAAATCCTAATGGCAAGTTGATTTCCCATCACTGATGTGTCATTGATAACGTTTGTGTGATAATCATTTGGGATGTGGTAAGATTGTCTCTGTGAGTCATTATTGTGTATATCTTGCTTCCATGACAGTATTTTAAAACACCCTCCTTGGGAATGTGGTAGGAAGAGGCCACCTATGAAAATATAATATCCATTTTAACAAAAAAAATGTTTAAATGTTTGTTGTCAGTAAGATAAACAGCAATTGCAGAATGAGTAATAAATTTACTTAAACTTTTTTTATAGCTATATAAATTATTCTTACCTAATTATTACAGTGGTAACACTTCATTCATCATAATTTTCTGGTAATGCTTATTTTAAAACAGCATTTTTTTCCTTTTAAAATTATTTCTATTTCACAATTTTCACAAATATAAAGGTTGGTTTTTCTCCCAGGCAAATACAATTAACATCAGTTGATTAAGATCAGTTCAGATCTTACATTTTTTTTTTTTTTTTTTGCAGTGATTTAGACATGGCTTTTTTTCTAGATAGTATTAGGAAGGGTACATGGTTTCTTAGAGTATTCACTCTGCCACTTCAAGTGGATACTCCTTATTGATAGATTATTTCTACCCCATTTTGTCTTATGAAAGGTGTAAGATGGTTATAATAATGTATGTGATGCAGAAAATAAATTTAAAACAAGTTAAAGTTAATGTAAAAAGGATACAAAGGGAAAATAAGCTTAGAGAAATAAAAGGTTTAAGGTTGGTGCACAAAATGCATATGGTAAAGTGCTCTATTAATTTGGCTCTAAATTCTGTCAAGATACCTGAAGATGATAACATGATCACTTAAGAGCAGGGGCTCGTGCTTTTATCTGCTTGCACATCATTTTTAAGTACCTCACACTCTCATCATAAACATTTCTCTTTCCTAAAGAGATTCTCAAAGGAGGTAGGTTGAGAGCAGGGACAGAAGACAGAGATCAGAACTTTGAAGGGTGGAGAAGTTTGAAGGAACACCCAATTCTGATATATCTTCCAAAGGAGCTATTTCCACTATAAGACTCATTAATTTATAGGATTCACATAATTCATAAGGTTAAATAGAAGCAAATTGTTCAGAGAATGTACCATTATACCTAATATTGAAACCAAAGGGATTTTTCCTATGGACCCTCAAAGGGCAGGGCCATGTGGGCGCTCTGAGTACTATTCACATATTCTTGTTTTGAGCAGGTGAATGGATTGCGTAAGCATCAGCAGTAAAGGAGTCAGGAGAACAGTGGGTGAGCTTGAGAGAGGCTTCTGAAAGTGCTGAACGGGCCTCAATAACTCATCAATAACTAATGCTATGAAGTTGGTCAGAAGACTAAATAGGAGGACTCCTGCCCTATGACCCTTTTGGAAAATAAATCTTTACGCTGATTTTTCATTCAGATCCATAGTAATCCACAGCAGTGCTAGACCTTGTTTTAAAATTTTATAATTATAATTTCATTGCAGTTTTTTTTAAAGTTTGGTTACAAAAAGAAGCATATGTCCCTAATATTACTGCTGTGTAGTAAGCACTCTGAAGAGGTACTTATGTGAGTTCTAGTATCAGAATTACCTTTGATGTCTATTAGATAATTATAGTGAGGGCTGAGCACCGTAGCTCATTCCTGTAATCCTAGCACTTTGGGAGGCCAAGCTGGGTGGATCACAAAGTCAAGAGATCGAGACCATCCTGGCCAACATGGTGAAACCCCATCTCTACTAAAAATACAAGTTAGGCTGGGCGCCATGGCTCATACCTGTAATCCCAGCACTTTGGGAGGCCAAGGCGGGTGGATCACTTGAGGTCAGGAGTTCGAGACCAGCCTGACCAAACATGGTGAAACCCTGTCTCTACTAAAAATACAAAAAATTAGCTGGGTATGGTGGCAGGCACCTGTAATCCCAGCTACTCCAGAGGCTGAGGTAGGAGAATTGCCTGAACCTGAGAGGCGGAGGCTGCAGTGAGCCGAGATCATGCCATTGCACTCCAGCGTGAGCAACAAGAACGAAACTCCATCTAAGAAAAACATGCCAAAATTAGCTGGGCATGGTGGCACGCGCCTATAGTCCCAGTTACTTGGAAAGCTGAGGCAGGAGAATTGCTTGAACCTGGGAGGTAGAGGTTGCAATGAGCCGAGATTGCGCCACTGGACTCCAGCCTGGCGACAGAGCGAGACTCTATCTCAAAAAAAAAAAATTTATAGTGAGTACTTGCTATAGTTTGAATGTGTCCACTCCACATTCATGTTGAAACCTAATTCTAGTGTAATAGTATTAAGAAGTAAGGTCTTTAGGTGGTGATTAGGTCATGAGGGCTCTGCCCTCATGGATGGGATTAGCACCCTTATAAACAGGCTTGAGGGAGTGAGTTGAGCCCTTTTTTCCTTCTGTTCCTTTTGTCTCACTGTGTGAGGACACAGTGTTTAAGGTGCCATCTTGGAAGCAGAGACCCAAGGCCTTCACCAGATGGAGAACCTGCTGGCACCTTGATCTTAGAATTCCCAGCCTCCAGAACTCTGAGGAAACAAATTTCTGTTCTTTATAAATCACCTACTCTCAGGAATTTTATAGGAACAGACTGAGACTGTACTATTACTTTAATGTGAGAAAGGAAGCTTGCAAAGTCAACCTGACATTATTTAGTTTAATCAGTCTTACCTAGACCATAAATACCTAGAAACTGCTTATACATGTAAAGTTATAGAATTAATTTAAATGGAAACTTTCCAATTATAATAGGTCTCTCCATGTTATGGTATGAAAACCTGTGTTATGTCAGGAAAACCTCTGTTATATCAGGAAAATGCCTGAAAATTTTCTTATCTGTTGAGGACAGAGATAACAGGTAATCTTAATGGGTTTAAGCTTGGAGGAAAAATGGAAACAGCAGTTCCTCTTCAAATGGCCCAGAATAATCCTACAAGATAAAAACACAGTTTTTTTTGTTGTTGTTGTTTGTTTGTTTGTTTTCCCCGAGACAGAGTCTCATTCTGTCACCAGGCACCAGACTGGAGTGCAGTGGCACAATCTCAGCTCACTGCAACCTCTGCTTCCCGGGTTCAAGCAATTCTCCTGTCTCAGCCTCCCAAGTAGCTGGGACTACAGGCGCACACCACCACACCCAGCTAATTTTTGTATAAAAACACAGTATTTTAACAGTATTAATATTTTACCAAAAGAACTTGAAGGTGAAAATCCCAAAAGCCATGAAAATTTCATGGTTGTGAAAATATTAAGTATGCAAAATTCTTAATTACTCTCCAGTATTTTGTTTTAGCATTTCCATTTCTTATAGCTCATTTAAACAATATTTTAAAATTCATGTTTTTATATATTTATACACGCACGCACACAAACACACACACACACATATATATATATATATATATTTTTTTTTTTTTTTTTTTTTTTTGAGATAGAATCTTGCTCTGCTGCCCAGGCTGAAGTAAAGTGGTGTGATCTCTGCTTACTGCAACCTCCTCCTCTGGGGTTCAAGCAATTCTCCTGCCTCAGCCTCCCAAGTAGCTGGGACTACAGGTGTGTGCCGCCACACCTGGCTAATTTTTTGTATTTTAGTAGAGACAGGGTTTCACTGTGTTGTCCAGGCTGATCTTGAACTCCTGAGCTCAGACACCCAGGCTGATCTCAAACTCCTGAGCTCAGACAATCCACCCACCTTGGCCTCCCGAAGTGCTAGGATTACAGACGTGAGCCACCACACTCAGCCTAGTGTTATATTATTTTTATTAATAAAATAATTCTTCAGGAAGAACTGAATTTCATGTTCATTCATCCCATCTGAGAAAATTATATCTATGTTATATATATAGTAGATTTTAAAGTTTTTTTACAATAAGACTTATTTTAGAATAATTTTAGATTTATAGAGAAGTTTCAAAGATAGTAGAGTTCTCATATACACCACACCCAGTTTTTTCTATCACTAACATAGTAGTATGGTACATTTGTCAAAATTAGTGAACCAGTGTTGATATATTATTATTAACTAAAGTCCATAGTTTATTTAGATTTGCTTGTTGTCTTTGTTCTCTTCTGGAATCCCATCCAGGACACCACATTACATTTAGTCATTTTGTTTCTTTAAGCATCTCATTCCTATGACAGTCACTCAGACTTTTCTTCAGTTTTGATGAAGAAATTGACAATTTTGAGAATAATGATCAAATATTTTGTAGAATGTTCCTTCAATTGGGATTTTTGTGTTGTGTTTTTCATAATTAGACTGCAGTTGTGGGTTTAGGGTAGGAAGACCACAGAAGTAAAATGCCATTCTCATCATATCATATCAAAAGTAGATAGTATCAGCATGACTTATCACTGTTGATGTTAACCTTGATCACCTGGCTAAGGAAGTTTTGTCAGCTTTCTCAACTGTTAAGTTACTCGTTTTTTCCCCTTACCATATTGTACCCTTCAGAAGGAAGTCACTATGTGCAACCCTCAGTTAAAGAGCTGATGGGGGGAGTTATGTTTCACTTCCTTGAGCGTACAGTATATACATAAATTATTTGGAATTCTACACAGGAAATTGTCTGTTCTACCCTATTTACTTTATTTATGGTAGTATGGACTCATGGATATTTATTTTTAATACTTTGGGTTATAATCTAATACTGCTTCATTTTGTTGCTCACAGTGTGTTCTACTTTTGGCCATTGCAAGCTTTTTGTTCCTGTAGGTGTTTTTTGTTTGTTTTAGTACGTCCTTACTCTCTGGCACTTCAGAATGCCTCATTGTATACAAAATTTTATTTATTATTTATGTACTTACTTATTTTGAGACTGAGTCTCTCACTCTATGGCCCAGGCTGAAGTGCAGTGGCATAATCTTGGCCCACTGCAACCTCCGCCTCCCAAGTTTAAATAATTCTCATGCTTCAGCCTCCTGAGTAGCTGGGATTACAGGTGTGCACCACCAGGTCTGGCTAATTTTCGTATTTTTAGTAGAGATGGGGTTTCACCATGTTGGCCAGGCGGGCCTCAAACTCCTTACCTCAGGTGATCTGCCCACCTGGGACTCTCAAAGTGCTGGGATTACAGGCATGAATCACTGTGCCCAGCCACAAAATTGTTTTTTAAAATCTAAAATACATGATAATTAGGTAGGCTCTTCCAGTCGTCTTTGAAAGAAAAATGCTGTTCCTGTTTGTTATTATTTAGGGCAATTAAAGGAAATGTGTTACTACTACCCAGTGTCACAATTTTGCCCAGTCACTTTATGATTTTTTTTCAGGGGTTAATCTTATTTGTGGGTTGTTTGTTTGGAGGATTAGCTTGTATTTTTGATTTTTGTTTTTGTTCTTCCTTAGCAGTGGAGTAGGAAGGACATAGATAAAAGGAGAAATGTAAGCAATTAGTATTAATTTATTTAGAGCAGCTCTCCTATTGTCTCATGTGATCAAAAGGTGGTTTTTTTGTGGTTTGGTTTTTTTTATTTTTTAGAGACAGGGTTTCTTTCTATCACCCAGGCTGGAGTATAGGGGCAGGATTATAGTTCACTTCAACCTTGAGCTCCTGGACTCAAGCAGACCTCCTATATCAGCCTCCTGAGTAAGTAGGACAACAGGCATGTGGCACAATACCTGGCTAATTAAAAAAAAATTTTTTTTTGCAGAGCTGGAGTCTTGCCATGGTGCCCAGGCTGGTCTTGAACTCCTGGCCTTAAGCATTCTCCTCACCTTAGCCTCCCAAAGCGCTAGGATTACAGACATAAGCTGGGGCACTTGGCCTGAAAAGCGGTTATTAAAACTCAATTGATAGCACCAATTACCTCCAAAGGGGAAGTTTAAATAAAATGTTGGTTTTTGATATTATGTATTTGTATAGTGTTAATTTTTTTAATAACAAAGTTTTTTTAAAATAATCTGGAAAATATATAAATGTTTATTTTTAGAGTTACTGGAAATACAAAGAAAAGAACTTACCCTTTCTGTGATTTGAAATACTTTAGAACTCGAGAACTTTTTTCCATACTTGATGCACTCAAAAGTTTTGATTATTTTACATTAATTTTGTTTAGCTGTACCTGTTTTTCACTAGTTTAGCTGTACTAATGAAATGGACAATTCTGCTCAATTATTTTTATTTAATTGCAGTGATCACTTTAGCATTTGAAGAGTTCAAGATCAGCCTGGGCAACATGGCAAAACCCCATCTCTACAAAAAATACAAAAATTAGCCAGGTGTGGTAGCCAGCTTCTGTATTCCCAGCTACTTGGGAGGCTGAGGTGGGAGGATCACTTGACCCCAGGAAGCGGAGGCTGCAGTGAGCCAAGATCACGCCACTGCACTCCAGCCTGCACAACAGAGTGAGACTCTGTCTCAAAGAAATAAAAATTAAATTAAAAGCCCAGATTTTAGTCTAAGGATATTCTTTTGATAGAACCAATCATTTTATTATTGCATTGAGCAATAACAACAAAAAATTCTCCTTTGAAGATAAAGCAAGAACATCCAAGGTTGTTTATTGAATTGGTTCATTAAATTCTGAACCACTAAATATGTACTGATTGTATAGTTATCTTGAGCTTTGTATTTCACAAATGGTATCTGTTATCTCCTTTAATCTGGCAACCACAAAAAACTTCCTGCGGAGGAACAGTGTGTCTTTTTAGGTAATACTCTGCTTATTTACCTTTCTCCTTCAATTTTTTTTTCTTCCACTTTAAACCTTTGTCAAAGGTGATACTCATTGTCACATGGTCATGTTACTGGAAAGTAGTGTTGGAAAAATGCTTTGAGAAAAAAATTTTTTTTTCTGCTTGAGAAAGAAAATAGGTCAATGAAACCACAAGACCTAACATTTTAGTTTTATATGCTCAAATTGAAGATGTATGTCAAGACTCCTGCCTCCCTAGTTACAAAGTTACCACCTAAGAATACTGTTCAGTTTCTTTAATGAGTCACATTCTAGTTTATGATTTTAATATACACTTGTAAAGATATTGCTATGCTACAACATTACCAAATTTATTTAGCCTGTCTGCAGTGACCACAACTACATTGATCTGAACGTCCTAATCATTTTATTCACCAAATATTTTTTGAGGGCCTCCTTGTTTTAAGGCCCTACACTTGGTGTTTCAGAAGTACAAAGGTAAAAGAAGCATAGTCTTTATCCTTAAGAGTTTTATAATCTCTTGGGGGAAATAAGAAAAAAAGATAAATATCTGTAGCAGAAGACATTCAGCAACATGTTCATTATACCAGTAACTCTATGTACAAGAACTGCAAGTAACATTTCTTAGATTTTCTTGTAGTTCAGACTAGTCTTTCTGCCCAGTTGTTCAGAAATATTAAGCCTTTATGATATTTCCAGTTAACTTATTCATAATAGCCCCAACATCTTTTGCTTTTTTTTGTTTTAACTAACATTTATTAAGAATTTCATGTGTACCAGCAACTGTTCTGAGTACTTTATACACCTACACATCTCATTTAATCCTCTCAATAGTCTAATAGGGTATTATTTTTATTTTACAACTATAAAAACTGAAAGAGAAGTCAAGATACTCATCCATGATAAATTCAGAGCTAGTAAATATCAGAGTTGGGATTCAAACCCAGATTTTCTATGCCAGAACCTGAGCTTAATGATACTATTATTTTCTCTATATATAGGGTTTGTCACATCTGCTCTATTTCTTAAAAAAAAATTTACGGCCAGGCGCAGTGGCTCACGCCTGTAATCCTAGCACTTTGGGAGACCAAGGTGGATGGATCACCTGAGGTCAGGAGTTCAAGACCAGCCTGGCCATAAGGGTGAAACCCCATCTTTAAAAAAAAAAAAAAAAAAAAATTATAGTTTTTTTTTTTTTTTTTTTTTTTTTGAGATGGAGTCTTGCTCTGTTGCACAGGCTGGAGTATAGTGGCACCATCTCAGCTCACTGCAACCTCCACCTCCCTGGTTCAATCAATTCCCCTGCCTCAGCCTCCCAAGTAGCTGGGATTACAAGGCGCACACCACTACCCCTGGGTAATTTTTTTGTATATTTTTTAGTAGAGACAGGGTTTCACATGTCGGCCAGATTGGTCTCAAACTCCTGACCTCAGGCAGTCCACCCACCTCGGCCTCCCAAAGTGCTGGGATTACAGCCATGAGCCACTGCGCCCAGCCTACAGTTTTAAACATAGAGACCAGGTCTCAGTATGTTGCCCAGGCTGGTCCCCAACTCCTGGGCTCAAACAATCCTCCCACCTCAGCCTTCCATAGTGTTGAGATTAAAAGTATGACCCACTATACCCCATAAAAGAAAAGTTATTAATGGTTTTTGTTTTAATTGGGTATTTAAATGTTTTTGAAGTAGAAACTATTCAATCTAGCAAACAACTCAATTTTGTACTATCACCATGGTGGCTTCGTACACACAGTTATGTTTTGTTTTTTTCTGCACACCTCTTAGGGATGAAAATGTAGCTTTTTCATTTGGTAATTTCTTCTCACCTTTTAGGTCTCGACTTGGGGGTCCTCTCCAGGAAGACTTCTCTAATCTCCATCCCATCCTTGCCACCAAGTCCTCTTCAGTCTGGGCACTTGACCCCTCCTCTTTTCTCTCTAAGAAGGCTATTATAATCTTTCATAGCACCAGTCACACCATTGCAAAGATCTCAGCTCCTTGACAGCAGGGACTGGTCTTTGTTTTAGAAATCACAACATCCAGCATAGCGTTTGGCATGTCATAGGTACAAAAAGAAATGTTGAATGATTGAATGTATCAGACTTGAAAAGGAGTCACTTGGTGACTCCTTTTATTCTGTTTTTCCACCAAACATGACTCGTGATAGAGTGCTGCTTGTAATGGACATTGTCCCATTTTGATCCTCTAGTCTTTCTGGTGAAGAAGGTGTGTTTTTCATGTCCCTGAATCCTTGAGGTCATTAGCTGAAAGAGGAGTGAGGGAACGCTGTTAGTGAATTCCAAGTGAGGTAGAGGATGCTGTTATTCTGCTTCCTTCTCCTGGTGAGAATGTGGCCAAACTTTAGAGTTTGAAGGAAGATAATCACGATAATATTAAACCCCAGAGATTATCAGTAGTAGTTCACTGTTTACAAATTGGGACTTCTATTTTAAATACTGGCCAGGTCTATTCTGTTCAGACCCATAGCGTTTTTTGTTTGTTTGTTTGTTTGATTTTGAGACAGAGTCTTGTTTTGTCGCCAGGTACCGGGCTGGAGTGCAGTGGCGTGATCTCGGCTCACTGCAACCTCTGCCTCCCGGGTTCAAGCAATTTTCCTGCCTCAGCCTCCTGAGTAGCTGGGACTACAGGCATGCGCCACCACACCCAGCTAATTTTTGTATTTTTAGTAGAGACGGGGTTTCACCATGTTGGCCAGGATGGTCTTGATCTCTTGACCTTGTGATACGCCCACCTCGGCCTCCCAAAGTGCTGGAATTACAGGCGTGAGCCACCGCTCCTGGTCCCCCATAGCTGTTTTATACAGCTTTATATTCCCACCAACCACTGCCAGGTTTAAACTTTGTAACTCAAGATGATAGATCATTCCTAAGGGTTCACTTCTAACCTGAAATCATCTTCACTACCCTAAGTCTATAGACTAGCAACATCATATATCAGAAAGCAGGAGAACTGTACACCATCCCACCACCACTATTTATTGACTGGGTCACTATAGATAAGATAGTGAGCCTCTCTGGGCCTTAATCATCTCCTTTCTAAAGTGGGAGTGCTAAGATTTTACATTCCTGATACCATGTAGCTAAACTGGATTGTTTGTCAAGGTCCATTCCATTTCCATTTTAAGATGCAAAATTTATATGAAATATTCATCATGTTCTAATGCTTACTTAGAAGGACGATTAGAAGTTTTCTTCTCTGTAGAGACTGCACATTTATCATTTGTTTGTAATTTAGCAGTTGAAATCTTAGCACGTAAACTTATTACATTCAGGGTTGTGATTTTAACCCCTAAATTTTCCTCCTTCTAGGATTATTAATATGACATGGAGGCCTCTCTTTTTAAATTTTTCTTCCCAAGGTGAAGAAAAATTTATGTATGTATGTATGTATGTATGTGGAGTCTCACTCTGTCTCCTGGCTGGAGTGCAGTGGCGCGATTTCGGCTCGCTGCAACCTCCACCTCCCAGGTTCAAGCGATTCTCCTGCCTCAGCCTCCCGAGTAGCTAGGACTTAGGTGTGTGCTACCACACCTGGCTAGTGTTTTGTATTTTAGTAGAGATGGGGTTTCACTGTGTTGGCCAGGATGGTCTCAATCTCCTGACCTCATGATCCACCCGCCTCAGCCTCTGAAAGTGCTGGGATTATAGGCGTGAGCCACTGTGCCTGGCTGAAAAATTTATTTATTTATTTATTTATTTTACCATGTTTTTTATAGTAACTTTTATATAAATCCAGTACATCTTAATTCTGATTAGCCATACTTCAAGAGCTCAGTGATAGTAATATGTAGCTAGTGGCTTCCATGTTGGACAGCAGTTCTAGGCCTTCAAACATAAGGAGTACATTCCTCTTCATAAATTTCCATATTCTGTATATACTGAATTAGCAGCCAAATTTCCTAATAAATGCAAAAGAAGTAGTAAAGTTCATCACAGCAAGCCCTTTATACTGTTTCATGTTGAGGTCAGTTTTAATTTTAGTTTCCTTGTCAGAAACGTCTTAGGATTTTGTTTTCCATTAGTCATTTCTCTTGATTTCTTTTTTGTTTTGTTTTTTGAGACAGGGTCTTGCTCTGTTGCCCAGACTGGAGTGCAGTGGCTGCAACCTCTGCTTCCCAGGTTCAAGCAATTCTTCTGCCACAGCCTCCCGAGTAGCTGGGATTATAGGCTGCGCCACCACACCTGGCTAATTTTTGTATTTTTGATAGAGATAGAATTTTACCATGTTGGCCAGGCTACTCTCAAACTCCTGACCTCAGATAATCCACCCTCCTCAGCCTCCCGAAGTGTTGGGATTACAGTCATGAGCCACCACGCTCAGCCTCTCTTGATTTCTTGACATATGTGCTCAGTTGAATGATGTTCCCTCTAGCAATGTTGAGCTATTTTATTACTGGTTGTTCATCCTTCCTCTAGTTTCATACCCCACCAATATATCTTCTCTTATTTTTGCTAGAGCACTCTCTCTAAATAAGATAAGATCTTTAAGTTTCTTTTACAAAAATAAAAAACACATGCTAGTGTTAAAATATTAATCAGCATAGTACTGTAAAAATTAAAATTAACAGTAAAATTGTTCTGTGTCCTAATTGTGGTGGTCATTAAAATCCATAAAACTGCACATATACTCACAAATGGAAAAAAAGAACTTGGTTAGGCATTATGAATTGAAGTTTTTACTTTTTTTGACTAGAAGAAAGACCTTTGGCTGAGTTACTGGAAAAATATTCCTACCTATAAACTCAGTCCCCAGGAATTATTTGTCAAAAAAATCTATATTCTTCTTTTCTCCACTAACAAAATGGTTAATTTTGGATCATGAATATGTTTCATCTTATTCTCTGTTTTGAATTATATTTCATCAAGAAAATGAGGTAAAAGTCATATAAAATATACCTGACTTCAGATACATCTTAGTTGTTTTTGTTTTTAACTTTTAGTTTGTAGTTATGAGTTTTAATCAGCCCATAGAAAAAGATTTATACGGGGAAGTCAGCAGGAGTGGCAAGAATAGCTAGTGTTCTGACAGTGGCAGAATTTTGCAGGAAGAGGCTCATGTTGATAAGTATCAGTTATCTTGAAAATCAACACATGTGACTAGCTAGAAATACCTAAGTTGCCTAATTTAGTTACTAAATAAATAAATTAATTTAGATATCTGGAATACTAAGATATGCCTGCTGGGCTTCTGGAGAAGTTTTCTTTTTCCTTTTTTTTTGAAACAAGGTCCCACTGTTTCCCAGGCTGGAGTGCAATAGTATGAAATGGCTTACTGCTGCCTTAATTTCCCAGACTCAAACCATCATCCTTCCACCTCAGCCTCCCAAGTAGCTGAGACTATAGGTGCATGCTATCACACCTGGCTAATTTTTTAAAATTTATTTTTCTTAGAGACACGGCGTCTTACTGTGTTGCCCAGGCTGGTCTTGAACTGCTAGGCTCAAGCGATCCTTCCACCTCAGCCTCCCAAAATGTTAAGATTACAGGTGTGAGGCACCCCACCTGGTGAAAACAGTCACTGTAGGGTACCATAGTGGAACTGGCGAACATTTTTTAGTGGGTAACACTATAGAGATACTTTTAAAGTTTTTCATATGTTACTTGTTTTATTGTCTTCTCAGCACTTCTCACGTACCTTATTTATTATTTGTTTCTGTTTACTAACAACTTTCTACCTCTAAAGCCCGCAAGTTTCATGAGAGCCAGAGGCCTTGCCTCTTTTACTTACTGCTATGTTCCCAGCACCTAAAACCATGCCTTGCGTATAATATCTGCTCAGTAAATATTTGCAGAAGAATGAATGATTCTTGTTTTTACAGATTCATCGATAGGCAAATAACTATCAGCCAAGAAGTACAGGTATACTGCACAGATGTCGCAAGGTTGGTTCCAGACCACTGCAATAAAAAGAATCACACAGGTTTTTTGGTTTCCCAGTGCATATAAAAATTATGTTTATATTATACTGTAGTCTATTATGTGTGCAACAAATTATGTCTAAAACTAATGGACATACCTAATTTAAAAATACTTTATTGCTAAAAAATGTTAAAATCATCTGAGCCTTCAGGACATCCTAATATTTTTTTCTGGTAGAGGGTCTTGCCCTCAGTATTGATGGCTGCTGATCAGGGTGGTTGTTGCTGGCAGTTGGGGTGGCTGTGGCAGTTTCTTTTTTTGTGTGTGATGGAGTCTTGCTCTGTCACCCAGGCTGGAGTGCAGTGGCACAATCTTGGCTCACGGCATCCTCCACTGCCCAGGTTAAGCGATTCCCCTGCCTCAGCCTCCTGAGTAGCTAGGATAACAGGCATGCGCCACCATTCTCGGCTAATTTTTTTTGTATTTTAGTAGAGACAGGGTTTCACCATGTTTGCCAGGATGGTCTCAATCTCCTGACCTTGTGATCTGCCCAACTCAGCCTCCCAAAGTGCTGGGATTACAGGTGTGAGCCACCACACCCGGCAGCGATTTCTGAAAGACAGCAGTGAAGTTTGCTGCATTGATTGCCTCTTCCTTTCACAAAAGATTTCTCTGTAGCATGCAATGCTGTTTGATAGCATTTTTACCCACTGGAGGACTTCTTTGAAAGTCAGAGTCAATCCTCTTAAACCCTGACACTTGCTGAATTAACTAAGCTTGTGGACTATTCCATATCTTTTATCATTTCAACAATGTTCACAGCGTCTTCCCCAGGAGCAGATTTAGATTCTTTCTCAAGAAACCATTTTCTTTGTTTCTCCATAATAAGCAGCTCCTCATAGTTCAAGTTTTATTATGAGGTTGCAGCAATTCAGTCCCATCTTCAGGCTCCCCTTCTAATTCTAGTTCTCTTGCTGTTTCCACCACATCTGCAGCGACTTCCTCCACTGAATTTTTGAATCCCATCAAGTCATCCATGAGGATTGGAATCCACACCTTCCAAACTCCTGTTACTATTGGTATTTTGTTGCACAGCTGTTGCTCCTCTTATGAATCCCAGATGTTCTTAGTGGCGTGTAGAATGGTGACTCTTCCAGAATGTTTTCAATTGACTTTGCTTAGATCCCTCAGAGGAGTCACTATGGCAGCTACAGCCTTATGAAATGTATTTCTGAAATAAGACTTGAAAGTCTAAATTACTCCTTGAGCTATGGGCTTCAGAATGGATGTTATGTTCACAGGCATCAAATCAGCATTCATCTCCTTGTACATCATCAGAGCTCTTGAGTGACTAGGTGCATTGTCAATGAGCAGGAATATTTTGAAAGGAATCTCTTTCTGAGCTTTTTTCTGGGCTTAAAATATTCAGTAAGTCATGCTGTAAACATATGTGCCGTCATCCAGGCTTTGTTGTTCCACTGATAAAGCACAGGCAGGGGAGATTTAGCATAATTATTAAGAGACCTAGGATTTTTGGAATGGCAAATGAGCATTAGCTTCAACTTGAAGTCAACAGCTACATTAGCTGTCCTTTGAAGCTTTGAAGCCAGGCATTGACTTCTCACCTCTAGTTATGAAAGTCCTAGATGGCATTTTCTAATAGAAGGCTTTTTTGTCTCCATTGACAGTCTGTTGTTTAGCATACCCACCTTTATCAATGATCTTAGCTAGGTCTTCAGAATAACTAACTGCAGCTTCTCCGTCGGCACCTGCTACTTAATCTTACAGCTTTCTGTAATAGAGATGCCTACTTTCTTTTCTTTTTCTTTTTTTTTCTTTTTGAGACAGTCTCACTTTGTTCTATTGCCAGGCTGGAGTGCAGTGGTGCAATCACAGCTCACTGCAACCTCTACCTCCTGGGTTCAAGCGATTCTCCTGCCTCAGCTTCCCAAGTAGCTGGGATTATAGGTGCGTGCCACCACATCCAGCTAATTTTTGTATTTTTAGTAGAGATGGGGTTTCATCACGTTGGCCAGGATGGTCTCCATCTCTTGACCTTTCGATGTGCCCGCCTCAGCCTCCCAGAATGCTGGGATTACAGGCATGAGCCACTGTGCCCAGCTGATGCCTACTTTCTTTAAACCTCATGAGCCAACCTCTGTTAACTTCTAGCTTTTCTTCTGCAGCTTTCTTGCCTCTCTCAGCCTTCATAGAATTGAAGAGAGTTTAGGGCCTTGCTCTGGATTAGGTTTTGGCATAAGGGCATGTTGTGGCTGGTATTATCTTCTACTCAGGCCATAAAAACTTCCAACAGCAATAAGACTGTTTTGCTTTCTTTATCACTTGCGTATTCACTGGTGTAACACTTTAAATTTCCTTCAGGATCTTTTACTGGTTGGCATGGTGGCTCTTGCCTGTAGTCCTAGCTTGGAAAGCTGGTGGGAGGATCACTTGAGCCCAGGAGTTCAAGGCTGCAGTGAGCCATGATTGTGCAATTGCACTCCAGTCTGCAGAGTGAGACCCTGTCTCCTTAAGAAAAAAAAAAAAAAAAGGAAAATACCTTTTCTTTGCATTCACAACTTGGATAACTGGCACAAAAAGCCTAGCTTTTGACCTATCTTGGCCTTCAGCATGACCTCCTCACCAATCGTCTCTAGCTTTTTATTTAAGGTAGGAGATGTGCAACTCTTCCTTTCACTTTTGAACACTTAGCAGTCATCATAGGGTTAATTGGCCTAATTTTAATATTATTATGTCTCAGGGAAAGGGAAGAGAGGGAGAGAGATGGAAGAACAGCTGATGGGTGGAGCAGTCAGAATATATACTACATTTATTGATTAAATTCTGTATCTTATGTGGGTGTGGTTCATGGCACCCCAAAACAATTACAGTAGTAACATCAAAGATCACAGATCACCATAACAGATATAATAATAATGACAAATTGGAAATATTGTGAGAATTACCAAAATGTGACATAAAGACAAGAAGTGAGCATATGCTGTTGGAAAAATGGTACTAATAGGCTTGCTAAACACAGGATTGCCACCAGTCTTCAATTTGTAAAAAATGAATATCTGTAAAGCAATGTGCAATAAAATACTGTGTACCTGTATCATATCCCTCATGCATCTGCTTAGTACACTTTGAAGACTGTTAATGGTGATGATGATAAAAAGCTACACATTCTTTATTCATCACTTTTCAGATGTTCATTTGTTTATTTTAGTCAGTCATCCTTCAAATAAGAGGAAAACAGCATGTTCTTTCAAAGAATATGTCTGGGAAGCAAGGGTGCTTCTCAGATCTAGGAGCAGGAGAATGAGAAAAGCTGAAATGACAAGCCCTATATTATTTTTGGAGAAGAGTTGTGTAGTTTATTTTATGAATAACCATTTGTAAACCAGCCTAAATAATGAAATTGTAGGACTTTAGAGTAATATCCCAGTACATCAGGTCAATTATATGATCAGAAGCCTCAAACAAATATTGAGTGTATTCTCATTAAAATTTTGTTTTCTAAAATTAAATAGAATGATTATACACTTATCTTCAGTTACATCTTAGAAGGATATATTGTTAATAGACAAATGCAGAGGTGTGGTTTTATAAATTCTTTATTACTCTGACTTGTCAAGCAGCAGGGCAAGAATGGACATGTTTTTCTAAAATAAGACTTATCTCTATCTTACATGGGTGTGGTTCCTGGCACCCCAAAACCAAGTTGGGGCTGGGGGTAGTGGCTCACACCTATAATCCCAACACTTCGGGAGGCTGAGATGGATGGATCATCTGAGGTCGGGAGTTGGAGACCACCCTGGCCAACATGGTGAAATCCCATCTCTACTAAAAATACAAAAATTATCTGGGTGTGGTGATGCACACCTGTGATCCCAGCTACTCGGGCAGCTGAAGCAGGAGAATCGCTTGAACCTGGAAGGCAGAGGTTTCAGTGAACCTGGGAGGCAGAGGTTTCAGTGGGCTGGGGTGCCAACTGCACTCCAGCCTGGACAACAGAGCAAGACTCCCATCTCAAAACAAAACAAAGGTGGTGTCTTGAGTGCCTTTTGAGTATAGGCCTTCAGACTTATTGAGGATTGGGAAAGCATTTTTTTTTAACCTTAAAATGCTTATTGAATAAAGAATGGCAAAATCAGAAAAATAAGTTTTGGTTAGGATTTGATGTGGAGCTTCATTCTCAGCTCTGTTGCTGCCTCCTTTTATGATCTTGGGTGATCTCTTCTCCTATTGAACCCATTTCCTTATTTGTAAGGAAATAATGAGGAGACCAGGCTTAATAATCTCTCAAGATTCTTTCAGCTCTAAAAACTTAATGATTCAAGCAGGTTGCCTGTAAAGAACAATGCATTTCTTCCAAAAGAAGGTGCTGTGTTATTTCTCAGTACTTTAACAACTTCTTGAAAGAAACTGAACAAAGGTAGAATCCCAGCTTAATTTTGTGTCTTCAGACTCCTGACCTTTGGAAAATAGTGTCTGATTCCTTACTTTATTCAGATGAGGTGATATAAACCAATTCCTGATATTACCGACACTTTAAATAAGTAAGTTTCAAAGAACAAAAAATACTTAGAATTCTACCAGGTGAATATAGACAGTTTTGTCAGATGTGGTGGCTCCCAGCACTGGAGGATCACTTGAGGCTGGTAGTTCAAAACCAGCCTGAGTAACAAAGTGATCCTGACTCTAAAAAAAATTAAAAATTATCCAGGAATGGTGGCATGTACCTATAGTCCTAGCTGTTTGGGCAATTGGGAGGCAGGAGAATTGCCTGAGCCCAGTAATTCAAGGTTTCAGTGAGCTATGATTGAGAAATTATTTCACCACTGCACTCCAGCCCAGGTGACAGAGTAAGACTCTATCTCTAAAAAAAATACATATATGGAAAGAGAAGGAGAGAGAAAGAGAGACAGTTTTAACATTTTGATATATTTTCACTCTCATTCAACTTCATCCCATAAAATTGAGAAAATATATAAATTATGTGTGTGTATAATTTTATTTGTTTTTGTCTTTTTCTTTTCTGTTTTTTTGTTTTGTTTTGTTTTGTTTCTGAGACAAGGTCTTGTTCTGTTGCCCAGGCTGGACTCTGGACTACAGTGGCATGATCACAGCCCACTATATCCTTAATCTCCTGGGCTCAAGCAGTCCTCCCACCTCAGCTTCCCGAGTAGCTGCGACCACAGGCACATGCCACCACACCAGGCTAATTTTTTTATTTTTAGTAGAGATGAGGTCTCACTATGTTGTCCAGGCTGGTATACCACATTTTATTTATCCATCAGCTGAGTTGTTCCTACTTTTTGGCTATCATGGATAATACTGCTGTATGAACATTTGTGTGCCTGTTTCTGTGTTAACATGGGTTTTTATTTCTCTTTAGTATATGCATAGGAGTAGAATTGTTGGTGCATATAGTAACTCTTCTGTTAAGTTTTTGAGAAATGGTAAGACTTTTTTCTCCAAAGGGCTATACCATTCTACATTGTCACCAGCAGTATATAAAGGATCTAATTTCTCTATATTCTTGCTAGCACTTGTTGTTAACTGTCTTTTTTATTAGTCATACTAATAGGTGTGAAGTAGTATGGCAAGTGATTTTTGACTCCTATTCCTCTGATAGATAATGATATTGAGCATCTTTTAATATGCTTATTAGCCATTTGTATGTATATTCTATGGAGAAATATCCATTCAGATCCTTTGCCTATTTTTAAATTGGATTAATTTTCTTTTATTATTGAATTATAAGAGTTCTTTATGTATTTTGGATATTAGGTTCTTATCAGATATATATTTGCAAAAATTTCCTCCCATTCTGTTTTTGGCTTCACTTTCTTGAAATGACTTTTGAAGCGCAAAAGTTTTTAATTGTGATGATATCCAATCTATTTTTTTTTCTTTCGTAACTTGTCCTTTTGGTTTTGTACCTTAAGAAACCATTGTCGGCCAGGCGCGGTGGCTCACACCTGTAATCCCAGCACTTTGGGAGGCCATGGTGGGTGGATCATGAGGTTGAAAGATTGAGACCATCCTGGCCAATATGGTGAAACCCCGTCTCTACTAAGAATACAAAAATTAGCTGGGCATGGTAGCATGTGCCTGGAGTTCCAACAGTTTGAGAGGCTGAGACAGTGGAATTGCTTGAACCTGGGAGATGGAGGTTGTGAGTCGAGATCGCACCACTGCACTCCAGTCTGGTGACAGGGCGAGACGATGTCTCAAAAAAAAAAGAAAAGAGAAAGAAACCACTGTCTAGGCCGGGTGTGATGGCTCACACCTGTAATCCCAGCACTTTGGGAGGCCAAGGTAGGCAGATCACTTGAGGTCAGGAGTTCAAGACCAGCCTGGCCAACGTGATGAAACCACGTCTCTACTGAAAATACAAATATTAGCCAGGTGTGGTAGCAGGCACCTGTAATCCCAGCTATTTGGGAGGTTGAGGCAGGAGAATCACTTGAACCTGGGAGGCGGAGGTTGCAATGAGCTGAGACTGCGCCATTGCACTCCAGCCTGGGCAACAGAGAAAGTCTCTATCTCAAAAAAAGAAAAGAAAAGAAAAGAAAAGACACTGTTGTCTAATCCAAGGTAGCAACGATTTATACCTTTTTTCCCTAAGAGTTTTAGAGTTTTACATTTAGGTTTTTTATCTCTTTGAGTTGATTTTTGTACATGGTATAAAGTATGAGTCCAACTTCACTTGTTAGTGTATGGATATCTAGTTGTCCTGCCACCATTTGTTGAAAAGACCATTTTTCCCCTACTTGAATTATCTTGGCACCCTTCTTAAAAATGAGTTCACCATAAATGTGAAGGTTTATTTCTGGACTCTCAATTCTATTCCATTGATCTGCTTGTCTATCTTTATGCCAGTACCACACAGTCTTGATTAGTGTAGCTTTGTAGCAAGTTTTGAAGTCAGAAAGTGTAAGTCCTCCAACTTTGTTCCTTTTCTAGGTTGTTTTGGCTATTCTAAGTCCCTTGAATTTCCATGTGAATTTTAGAATGAGTTTTGTCAGTTTCTACAAAGAAGCCAGCAGAGATTTTGATAGAAATTACGTTAAATCTAGGGCATGTTATTTTAATTTACATTTTAAAAATAAATAATGTGGCTAATTTTTTTCAAATGTTTAATAGTTTGTATGTCTTCTGCAAATTCATCTCATTTCTATACTTCATATTGTTTATGTTTTTTATGTTGGGTTTGGTATTTATTTTGTTGGTAGTATTCTTTATAAAGTAAGAACACTGGCCCTATGTTTTTTACAAATATTTTCTCAGTTTGTCTTTTAATGTTATTTATGATCTTTGGCATACAGAAATTTTGAATTTTTAAGTGGCCAAATCTTTTTCTATCTTTGCTCTTTTTTAATCCAGAAAATTCTACCCTTCCTAAATTCATTCTTCTTGGGAAATCAGATGAACCTTAATTGCCTTGGTTCAGAAAGCCACATTAGGTAAATTTTTTTTTAAGACAGGGTCTCTGTCACCTGGGGTAGAATACAGTGGCATGATCATGACTTACTACAGCCTTGAATTCCTAAGCTCAATTGAACCTCCTGCCTCAGCCTCCTAGTGGCTGGAATTATAGGCATGCACCACCATATCCAGCTTATTTAAAAAAATTTTTTTTTTGTAGAGACAGGATCTTGCCATGTTGCCCAGGCTTGTATCAAACTCCTGGGTTCAGGCAGTCTTCCTGCCTCAGTCTCCCAAAGTGCTAGAATTATAGGCATGAACCATTATGCCTGGCCCACATTAGGTAAACTTAATCTAGAGGAAGATTTCATCTGTGACCCAGGAAATCACAGGATTTAATCTGTGACTCAGGAAATCCCTGATATCCTCCTATCAGACTAAAGATTGGCAGGGCAAAGTGATTCACGCTTGTAATCCCAGCACTTTGGGAGGCCGAGGTGGTGGATCACCTAAGGTCAGGAATTCAAGACTAGCCTGGCCAACATGGTGAAACCCCAATTCTAAAACAAACAACAAAAAAAACATAACTCCCTCTTTATACTCATTTATTTAAATATATATATATATTACATATATACAACACAGAACCATCACATTAGTTCTAAGACAACAAAATTATAAATGATTTACAACATTTATGTCACAGATATTCTCTATATAATCCCTTGGGATTTTTTTTCCACAACCCTAGCAATGAATACAGTAGTTTGCTATAAATTGTTACCTTTACTTAATATAAATGTGGATGTCTCTGAGTATTCAGTAGAACTGTGTAACTTCATATTCCTGCTATCTGACTATCTCTAGGAAAAGTAGTCTTGATTCTTATATTTCCTCTTTTGGCTATTCTAAGAAAGACTTTCATTTACTTTTCTTTCTCTATGCCCTCTGTTCCTGCTTCTTAGCATGTGTCAGAAACTGTAAGAATGGCTATTCTTTTTTCTTCCTCTTTTTTTTTTTTAAATGTTTCTCTTTCCAATTACCAGCTTCAGGTTACAAAGTTTCTTTTCTTTCACTGGTGAATATTTTATCTTCTACTTTTTCATCTTCTTTCTGACCCTTTCTCTGATGTATAATATTCCTGCTTCTACCTTAACTAGGAGTATTGAAACCAAATAGAATAGCCCAAGGTTCTCAACCTTGGAGTGCAGTGGTGTGATCTCGGGTCACTGCAACCTCTGCCTCCCAGGTTCAAGCAACTCTTGCCCCTCAGCCTCCCAAGTAGCTGTGATTGTAGGTGTATGTTACCATGCCAGGCTTATTTTTTTGAATTATTTATACATTTTAAGTAGAGACAGGGTTTCATATGTTGGCCAGGTTGGTCTTGAACTCCTGACCTCAGGTGATCTACCTACCTCAGCTTCCCAAAGTACTGGGATTAAAGGCGTGGGCCACTGCACCTGGCCAAACTAGATAATTCTTCGTTGTGAGTTTGTGCTATTTATTATAGGCTGTTTAGCAGGATCCCTGGCCTCTACCCACTTAGATTCGGGTAACATTCCCAACCTTCCCCAGTTGTGAGAACCACAAATGTCTCTAGACATTGCCAAATATCATGGGAGCAAAATCATCCCTGTTAAGGACCTAGAAAGTTACAAAGACAAACCAGCTATTCTCATTTCAAGATATAAATCCCTATACCAATCCTGTCTTCTTCACTACCTGTTTTTTTCTCTATTCTCCAACCTAGAGCCAAATAAAATTCTTCCTTTACACCCGAGTAGACCTATAGTTTGGTGCCCTTTGAAAAGCATCCCTTATATTTTATTTATTGATTGATTGATGGATGTTTTAGCCAAGCAAAATATACTTCATATTATCCATAGCATATACAGGTATTGTGTGCTGTACCCACGACCCATCATTTATTAATTGTGTAAACTTAAATCTCTCTTATTACTTCATCTACAAAAGGGGGTGATAAATCCCTATCCATTGGCTTTTACTGAGCAGTAAATCAAATAATACAATTGAAATGTTGAATGCATCATAAATGTACAATTAATAGTTGATGTTTCATCATCAGCATCACTCCATTGCCCACCTTTTCTATTGAACTGACTGTCAAGTATTATATAGGCATATCTCAAAAATCTTCCCTAATTCCACCGCTCTACTCTTATTTCAAGCTAAAAGAAGTGTTGGAATTCCTACACTGTTTTGTTTCTAGTTTTCTTGTAGCACTTGCCACTTTTACCTCGCGTTTTCATTTTATGTGTATATCTTTTCTCCTCCACTAGTCACTCTGTTCCTTGCAGGTCTTAGTGCATTTTTCACACAATATACTTTTATTAAATGTATTGAATAACTAAATACATTTAGAAACCAGTGGACACGCTCAGGATGGCCTGTTAATAGCAATAGAATAATAACTTGGGAGACAGTATGAGAGAGCAGTTAAGAGCTCAGAAGCAAAAGTATCTGGCTTTGGATCACCCACTTGTTCTCCGTATGCCACCCCACTTCATCACACACTAAGCTGTTTCATATAATGGTTTTGTGATCAACAAATAAAACTTTCATTGGCAGAGAAAAAATATTCCTTTGCATTCAAGTTATTGTGTATTGTAAAAACAATTTAGAGATGTAAAAAACAATATTTGGTGCCATATAATCAGGATGTATTCCTTTCAGTTATACTATCCCCCTTTTTGGTTGGGGGACGGGATAAAATTGGAGCATCATTCTTTTGGAGTATTTACATTTTCTTTAAAAACTTGTGATGTACTCACAAATTTTCCCTTTTTAAATAGCTGTTTGGTATGTTAAATTGTATTTCAAAAAAGCTATTTTTTAAAAAATACACGTCATGTAGTAGTTCTGATAAATACCTTTTTACATTTAAATGCCCACTTTTAGTAGTCAAATCCCAGAAGAAAGTGCTATTTTTACTTTTTTCTTTTTTGAGACAAGGTCTTACTCTGTTGCCCAGGCTGGAGTACAGTGGTGCAATCTCAGCTCACTGCAGCCTCAACCTCCTGGGCTCCTGTAATCCTCCACCTCAGCCTCCTGGCTAGCTGGGACTACCAGTGCAACTCACCATGCCAGGCTAAGTTTTTTTTTTTTTTTTTTTTTGCACAGGCAGGGTTTTGCGTTATGGCCCAGGCTGGTTTCGAACTCTTGGGCTCAAGCAATCCTCCTGTCTTGGCCTCCCAAAGTGCTGGGATTACAGTGGTAAGCCACCACATCCAGCCGAAAGTGCTATTTTTAAGCGCATGTTTAGGCAGTTGTTCCTGACAGAGGCAAGTAAACTAATGTTTTCTGATAAAGCCCCATCAAATATCTCATACTTAAGCCAGGTCTTCAAATCATAGTTTATAACTTTATTGCAGCTTTTGTTCAAAATGTGTTTTGTATCCTCCGTAACCCAGGAAATTCCTGATATCCTCCTTTCGAGCTAAAGAAAAAAGAAACACAATAGAGCTGGGTATGGTAGCTCATGCATATAATCTCAGTACTTTGGGAAGCCAAGGTGGGGAGATCACTTGAACCTAGGAGTTCGAGACCAGCCTGGGCAACATAGTAAGACCCTGTCTCCAAAAAAAAAAAAAAAAAAAAATGTCCAATGTGGTGGTGTGCACTTGCAGTCCCAGCTACTGTGGATGCTGAGGTGGGAGGATCACTTGAGCCCAGGAGGTCAACACTGCAGTAAGCTGTGATTGCATCACGGCACAGTAACCTGGGCAACCGCAAGATCCTGTCTCAAAAAAAAAAAAAAAAAAAAAAAACCAACAACACAACAGAACACCATTGTACTTTTTTTTTGAGATGAAGTCTTGCTCTGTCACCCAGACTGGAGTACAATGGCATGATCTCGGCTCACTTCAACTTCGACCTCATGGGCTCAAGCGAGTCTCCTGCCTCAGCCTCCTGAGTAGCTTAGATTACAGGTACCTACCACCACACCTGGCTAATTTTTGTATTTTTAGTAGAGACAGGGTTTCACCATGTTGGCCAGGCTGGTCTTGAACTCCTGACCTCAAGTGATCCACCCGCCTCGGCTTCCCAAAGTGCTGGGATCACAGGCGTGAGCCACCACATCCGGCTGATTGTACTTTCAAGTACTAAGGAGTTTAGAGACTCAGATATTCTGTGTGGAAATCATGATACTTATGTTTGTTTTAATAAAACTCTGGTACAAAGAGTCACATTTTCATAGAAGCTATACTTTTTCAATTCCAAGAGCAAAGAAGACAGGGCAGTGCTGTGATCTGTAAGACAGAAATTTGATGGATCAGAGTTAGTGCCATATCTTGGTAATGTTGAGATGGTTGGGCTAGTCTAGAACAAATCTATATAGGGGAACTTGGAAGTGTTGGCCACCTTCACGGCCTTGAAGACCTTAGCTCTGCACACCATGCTATGCCCTTATTCCTGTCCTGCGGTCAGATAGGGCATGCTAGGCCAGTAGTGGTTCTCCATACAGTCCGTGACAACTGGTGTTTCCCAGTCTACTGCCTACCAGGAATGTGACTGCACCAGAGGAAGGCAGTCAGGAACATGGTGCATGTGGCCTAGCCCCTTAGGAGCCTGCATGGCGGAAACGTGCCCACCTCAGGGCAGGACCTTCTCCTGCCTTCCTACTCAGATTTTCTTTTTTTTAAATTATTTTTTATTTTTTTGAGATGGAGTCTTGCTCTGTCGCCAGGCTGGAGTGCAATAGCACAATCTCGGCTCACTGCAATCTCCGTCTCCTGGATTCAAGCGATTCTCCTGCCTCAGCCTCCCAAGTAGCTGGGACTACAGGCTCACGCCACCACGCTCAGCTAATTTGTGTATTTTTAGTAGCGACGGGATTTCACCATGTTAGCCAGGATAATCTCTATCTCATGACCTCCTGATTTGCCTGCTTTGGCCTCCCAAAGCGCTAGGATTTAAGGCATGAGCCACCAGGCCCAGCCCCTATTCAGATTTTCTAAGCCCATTCTGTAAAATTAATAGCAAGATAAAGGTAGGTGAGATAGGCCTATGGAGACATTTTTTCTACAAAGGGACATGAAGCATTTATTAAAGCTTTTGGCCCACATGTGACAGTGTTTAGGTACTGAGAACTTGAAATGTATTTTGTAGCCACTGAAAAAGTATACCTTGCCCCTTACCTGCATGATTTGGATTTGCTGTCATTCTCCAAATGACCATGACATTTGAGGGTACCTAATGGCACCCTACATGTTGGACACAGCTTCATGCATTGGTTAGAGATAGGCTGGTAGTGAGAAATTTATAACATTGCTATTTAATTTGCTGGCAAATTCTTGTATGCCTACTTAATATTTGCTTGTATCGAAATACATCCCTCTTTATTGCCTAGAGAGTAGAGATGTTGGTTTCTGGAAATATTACAGAAAAACTTTCCTAGCTTTCCATGTGGTGGCTTCCCACATGGACTCTATTTTTTGTATTGTTTGGTTTTTTTCCACTAGGCAGGAAATGGCTAGAAAAAAGTTTCTTAAATTTAGAAGGTCTTAAAGTCTACCTATCTAAATTCTTTGCCTCTATCTTCACACAGCTGCTTTCTCTGTGTCATCTCTTTCTGTCTCATAAGGTCATTGGATTTAATACCCACATGGGTAGTCTAGGAGGATCTCATCTTGAGTCCTTAACTTGATTGCATTTGAAAAGATCCTTTTCCCAAATAAGGTCACATTCACAGGTTCTGGGTGTTAGGACATCGACATATATTTTTGAAGTTCACCCTTCAACCCACTATACCCTCATGTCCCCATCTCACTCCCCTTTCTGCCAGATTCACTTTACAGCACTCTGAACAAGGAGTTTCAGGTTTGTAGTTATGGCACATTTGTCATTTTATGTCAATACATGCTGTTTCTGAACAGTTCTAAAGGTTAAAAATTATTCCTTATATTAAGCTAAATCTATTCTGGGATAATATTTGAGAATCTGTTCTAGATTTCTCCTGCACAGTTAATAGGGGATAAGAAAGACTAGCCCCATGATTCTCAGGTTGAGGGAGAATAACACATGCACTGCTTCTCCACCATTCTGACATAGCATTATAGGAGGTATAAGATCCTTTCCAAAACCAGCCCCTCCCCCAAAAAACCTCAGACTTAATGAACAATTCATGACATTGTGAGCCAGTTGTGATGGAAATGTAATGAATTCCCTCCAGGAGGGTTGGGAACAAACAAAAAAGATTGAGGAACAGCAATTTCAGTCTTCTTCCTGATAGCCATTTCGATGAAGACAACTACTATATTTTTCTGAGTCTGTTCTTTTCCAAGATCAACACTTTTAATTTTAATTATTCCCCTAGGACATGGCTTTTATTCTATTCATTCAGCAAGTATTTACTGAGTGCCTAATGTGTGCCAGGCGTTCTATTAGGTATTAGAATGATGCAGAGATGAGTATCCTAGAATCCATGTCATCTAAGATTATAATCTGGGGGATGATGTAAACAAATAAATTGCAAGGCACTGTGATAAGTATTTGGATAATGTTAAGTACAGGATGCTAAGAGAGCGCAAGCAGAGATTCCTAAGCCAGTGTTAAAGACCTGAATATCAAGAAGAGAAGAGGGAGGCAGGACAGATTCACATTCCAGGCAGAGGGAGCAGCTGGTACAAGTGCCCACAATCCACTGTCATTCTCTAAGTGGCCGTGACATTTGGAGGTACCTAATGGCACAGGTACAGTGGGTGCAAATGTAGTGAATCTTTGTTGGGGTTCTAGCTGTCCAGTGTCCACGTCCATGTCCTGTTTTAGAGCCTCGCCTCCCATCGGGGAGAATTTAAGATGGTTCCAGGCAATTGTACAGGACTGGGACTAGGGTGAGGAGAGTGAGGCATTTGCCTCAGCTGTAACATTTAAGGGGATACTAAAAATCTTACAATTAAGATAAAGAATATTTTAATCCAATGTTTATTAAAATCATAATTGGTGCAAAAAATCCATGATCAACAAAATATCAGAACTTTAAAGAAAGACATGAATCAGTATAATTGGTTTTTCCTTTTGCCTCAAGCTCTAATATGGCTTGGTATGGCACTGCTGTTGATTCTTTCTTTAAATTTTTCTATTTTATTTCATCATGGATTTTTTTGCACTAATTTTTTTTTTTTTTTTTTTTTGAGACAGAGTCTTGCTCTGTAGCCAGGCACCAGGCTGGAGTGCAGTGGCATGGTCTCGGCTCACTGCAACCTCCGCCTCCTGGGTTCAAGCTGCCTCAGCCTTCCGAGTAGCTGGGATTACAGGTGTGTGCCACCATGCCCAGCTAATTTTTGTATTTTAGTAGAGACATGGTTTCACCATGTTGGCCAGGATGGTCTCGATCTCTTGACCTTGTGATCCACCCACCTTGGCCTCCCAAAGTGCTGGGATTATAGATGTGAGCCACCTAATGACCTAAGTTTTATTTTTTGAAATATTGTTTATCTCGATTGGTGAGTTTTTTGGTACTGCTTTAAATTTTGTACCAAAAAATGAGTGCTTTAGTCAGCTCGCCCTGGCCTAACCCCTACAACGAGGACATACACACAAAATCTATGCTCGGCCAGTTGGGCTGCCTCTCCTGGGGCTTTGACCCTGGAGCATGAATGTGGTTAGAAACATTTCACAGTGGCAGCAGCAGAGGTTAGTATCCTACTATGACTGTGAGGTGGATGTGTGCATGTATGTTCATGTATGTGTGTTTGTGTGAGAGAATGTGCTTATATGTGTGTGGTATATGAGGCTTCAGCTACAGGGGCCCCAGAGGCAATCTAATTAGCCACATCTGTGGCATGACCCTGGCCTCCCATGGTCATGCCCATTTTCTGAGCTGTTGTTCTGGTATTCATCATCCATATTTTCTTCCTTTTTGAAAATCACAGTCATTTTGTTTTTAATCTTCAGAGTTCTATTCTTTCCATTCTTCCTTCTTTAGAGATAACCAGTAGTGGTTGTATGTTAATATATGCAAGCTTTCCTGGTATCTGAGGAGGAAATTTATCCAGTTATAGCAAAATGAACTCATTAGAAATAACTATTTTTTTCAGTCACTTCACTTGTCTTTTACTTCTTTTCCCATTTAATCTTTCTCTACCATTTCCAACCTGAATGTAACCTTGAAGATTTATTTTTAGTTGTCATTTCTTAATATTATATTAACCTCTCAGAAAATACTTTCTGTTATCTTTAGCTTAACAAGAATAATAGCAGTCACTGAACCTGAACACATGAACAACAGAGATTAAAGGATGCCAGATTCAGAGGCCCTCACCAAAAGCAAGCGCCAGAGGCATCCATAAAGAAAACAATGTTCACCAAGAAACAACTGGAAGATTTAGAGATATTATTCATTAAGAACCCATACCCAAACTCCAGTCTTTAGAAAGAATGGCCTCAAAAACTGGCATCTCTCCAACAGTACTACAGATTTAGTTCAAGAACCTCAGAGCAAAACGCAAGAAATGAAAGTACAACCATATTCAATAAAAGCAACAGAAGACTTAACAATAACAATTACTTTAGGAAAGAGTTGAGAGAAATATTGGCACACCACCCAGATCCACTGTTGGTGCCAGCCCTGCCTCTCCAATTTCTATAAATCACCTGGCACCGTCAGTCCAAGTTACTGTTTCCCAATTTTAAGGTCCACACAGATTACTCTGTTGGCCATAAGATACCCTATTATGGCTACTGCCAAGACCCTAATATATACTGCCTCATCCCCATGTTGGATTCCCAAGTTCTTTGTCCAAGTTCTAATTCTTTGGTCTTTTCACCTAGGTGGAACTTAACTAGCAGTTCTGACTTGCAAGAGAGAAAAATGATCAATAGAGTAGCCAAAAATTATTTACCTCATGCTGGGCATTACCTTTCCTGATCGTTTAGTGGAGTTTGTGCCACTCTTTGCAGTTATCCTATAATAAATGAATCCCTACCTGTTTTTGTTTTGTTTTGTTGCTTCTCTTCATTTTTCCCCATCAGAGTCAGTTATATTATAATTTTGTTTTTGAAGCCTTACCTTCTATCTGTCTTGGGTTACACTCCCTGTTATAGTTTCTAACTTAGAATTACCCATCCTACTTCTGAATGCTTGAAATTTACTCTCTTAGGGTCAAGATTCAGGTTTCTTTCCTTTGCTATTACAAAAATCCAAGCTAACAAACACTGTCTTTTTTTAAATCTCTTGTCACCCCACATCACCTACAGTTTCCTCCTTGTCAGTCATTATGGTCTTGCATAGCAGTTCTCTTTGTTGTTTTCTCCACTTTCTGAGAAATGAAATTGTCAATGTGGTATCACCTTATCAGGTGCTCTTCTTTTACCAGAATGAAACCTCTCCCCAATGCTGGGAGAGGTGATGTTTCCCGTTACTATTGTATATTGTGTCTATATCTGTTTTGTAATCTGTATTAGGAAATCATCACTATATCAATCACAACACTAGAACAGAACATACTTTTCTAATGTCCTGAGCCGTAGTGATACTTGCCTCCTTGTATTAACCTTCTAAGTGTACTTTAGACTTTAACTTCTAAGCATACTTTAGACTTTAACTTCTAAGTGTACGTTGTTCGGGTTCCAGAAATTGTTGTTAGGAATGAGACCAGTAGCTTATTTTCCATCTACTTGAGTTTTTGCTGATAAATTATTGGAAGACTCTACTACTATTACTATTTAGGTATCACACCAGCACCTCTAGCACCTCTATAAGATTTTAGATAATCTTATGGGACTTCAAATTCTATCCCATCACTGGCTTTAATGCCTACTGTCATATATCTAATAGGGGAAGTGATATATTCTTCTTCCTCTCTCATAAAGCGTGGCAGACCTGGAGGAGATGAACACTTAAGGAATCTGAGCAAGTAGTGTATTGTTTATCTTTTAGCTAGCATTGTAAAGACAGAGATATGAATCATAGGGAAAAGAAAGGACAAAAAAAGCAGTGCTTCTTCAAAAATAGAAAACTTTTTAAGTTCCACTTACTGTCATCATAATACTATATATATCTGGAGATATTCTCTATCATGAGTAAAAATTTGTCTTAAATCAGATAAATATTTAAATTATCAAGGACAGATTTTATTTAGCAAATATATAGAGCTCACTGTGGGACATATGTTCAAAGTGCTTTATGAGCAGTAATTTATTGGATATTTATAACAAGTGGAATCTTCTATCATTTAGGAACTACTATTAGTTCCCATTTTATTAATGGATGAGGAAACTGAGGCTTAGAGAGGTTAAGTAACACCCTAAGGTCACACAGCTATTAAGGGGAAGAGCTGGAATTTGAATTCAAGAAACCTGGCTTCAGAGTCTATGCCCTAAACACTACTTATGCAGCCTCTCCAATATATTTTCTTCCTAAAGTTCCAATGGAGAATAATGATTCAACTCATACTAAAAAATACCTAATAAGCATGAAACATTATTTTTGTTTAGAACAACTAATTAAGGACTTTGTCAGATGTGTAACACTTTAAACTTCTTAGTTTTTTAGCTTTGCCAAAAGTCACTTGGTTAAAACAATGTTCCTTCCACATTATTATTGTCTGCTTGGCCTCCTACCTATTTCCTAACATTCAAATTAGAAAGCTGGTGTTTAGCTCTTGTTTATGTATATTTGACCATGAACTCCTTTTTGTTGGTCACATGTATTGTGAGATTGTGGAAAGTTTATTGATTGTGTCCAGGGTTAGACAAATGATGTCCTTTAATCTAATTCTCTTTTACCTTAATTATATTTCTGACCTGCTAATTATTTCTACCTATCCATGTTCACATCCAGTCTTCTCTTCCGTGTAAGTGTTGCTAGTATCAGATATTTTTTTCTCATGTTTGCATAGGTTTTCTTTCTTTCCTAAATATATTAATCTTTATTGTTTCAAGAGAAACTCTATTACAGTTAATACAGTATGATATACTACATGCATACATTTACTAGGCCTTCTGAATACATTTACTGAGAACTTGAATACTTCCGTGTAAGAGATTTTTCTCCTGTAATGAAGGAAGCCCCAAGAAACTAAATCAGTAAACAAAAAGCTAAGGATTCTGTTTAAAACTTGCTTTCTACCCAACGCTAGGTGTGTTTTTTTAATTGAATTTTTTGGTTTGTTTGTTTGGTTTTTTTTTTGAGATGAAGTTTTTCTTGTATCACCCAGGCTAGAGTGCAATGGCATGATCTCAGCTCACTGCAGCCTCCACCTCCCAGGTTCAAGTGATTCTCCTACCTCAGCCTCCTGAGTAGCTGGGATTACAGGTGCCTGCCACCATGCACAGCTAATTTTTGTATTTTTAGTAGACATGGGGTTTCACAATATTGACCAGGCTGATCTCAAACTCCTGATCTCAGGTGATCCACCTGCCTCGGCCTCCCAAAGTGCTGAGATTACAGGTGTGAGCCACCACACCTGGCCCACTTGGTGTATTTTTTTTTTTTTTTAGAATAAAAAGAATGAAAGAGAGAAAGGAAGAGGAAGAGATTTTAGAAAAAGAGAGAAAAGGAGAAAGAAAGACACAGCAAAAGAAAAAATGAAAGAGAAAGAGGAAGAGATTTTAGAAAAAGAGA
>CAUYQU010051719.1:0-17271 GCA_963574635.1 Cheracebus regulus | reverse complement strand
CAGAACGGCCGGGCGCGACTTCTCTGGCCCCTCTTCCTCGGACCATAGAACCTCGCCCGGGAGCTGAATAAACTGGAATTTAACTTTTCTGAGATTGGTCTCAGTTTTCTCACTTTGCTTTCGACAATACACCTTACATTATGTACCTTTGGTAATTAAGAATGTGTAGTATTTGTGGAGGAAGAGTCATATAGACAAATGGAACAGATTCAAGAACTGAGAATTACCCCCACACAACTATGCTCAACTGAGGTTTGACAAAGGTGCAAAAGTAATTCAAGGGCAGAAAGATATCCTTCTCAGTAACTGCTGCTGGAGTAATTGAACATCCATAAACCAAAAGGTGAATCTCAACCCAATTCCCATACTTTATACAAAAATTATCTCACAGTTAATCACAGACCTAAAAGTAAAATTTAAAATGATAAAACTACTAGAAAAAAATAGGAGAAAATCTTTAATATCTCAGGCTAGGCAAAAGGGTCTTAGACTTGACATTAAAAGCACAATTCATAAAAGGAAAAAAAGATTTAAACCTCATTAAAATTTAAACTTTTACTTTGCAAATGACCCTGTTAGGATAAAAATACAAACTAAAAATGGGAGAGAATATTTTAAAACTACATTTTAATTAAAGTACTAATATCTAGGATATGTAAAATTTTTCAAAACTCAACCATCAAAAAATTCAACTGGAAATTATGCAAAGGCATGAGTAGAAATCTTACCAAAGAGGATATACAGATGGCAAATAAACACATGAAAGATATTCAACATCTTTAGCCATCTGGTAAATGCACAATAAAATCACAAATGCTGTTGAGGATGTGGAGAAACTGGGACACGTACACAGTGTTGATGGTAATATAAATGGTGCAGTCACACTGGAAAATAGTTTGTCAAATGAAATAAAAACGAAACATACAGCCAACGTGTGACCTAACAATCATATTCTTGGCCATTTATGCCAGATAAGTAAAACTTATGTTCATGCTTAAACTTGTACCTGAATGTTCACAGAAGCTGTATTCATAATCATACCAACTTGAACCACATCCAAATGTCTTTCAGTCAGTGAATGCTTAAACTAACTGTGCTGTGTCCATACCATAGAATACTACTTGCATGAGAAAGAAAGAACTTTTTACGTGCACAACACCTTGGATGTATCTCTAGAGAATGGTGCTTGGGTAAAAGCTCTTCCAAAAGATTACACGTTATAGAACTCTACTTATAAAGAATTATTGAAATGATAAAATTATATGAATAGACAAGAGATGAAGTTTCCAGAGGTGAGAGGGAGACCCAGAGGGAAGTAGATGTGACTGACTATGCAAGGTATCAAAATAGATTCTTTCATGATGAAATCGTTCTGTATCTTGAGTGCACATTGTCAATACCATGATTGTGGCAATGCTCTACCATTTTGAAAGAAATTATCATTGGGAAAGCTGGATAAAGAGTACATGGGACATCTCTGTTTTATTTCTTAGACCTACATGTAAGTCTAGAATTATCTAAAAATTAAAAGTTGAATTTAAAAAGTTATTATAAATAATGAATTGATTTTGATATAAATTTTGTTATACTCTGGGAAGAATTTACTTTGGAACTGTTTGTCACCTATTTGCCTTACTCCTGGTCATAAATGAATGTTTTTTCGTTTGAAAGTTAGTGGTATTTAGTTTTAGAGATAATACTTTACCCATTTATCAAGAGTTATCTCTTCACGATATTGAATTCAGCAATTTTAATTAGTGAAGAAAAATAATAAAACTTAGACAACAGTGTTTAAACCTGTGAGATTCTGAAAATGGATTACAATTAGAATCTTAGATTTTTCTTCCCCAAATTATATGAATTTCAGATCCTAGATCCTAGTGTTTATTATCTTTATATTTTATTTTTTAAGATGATAAGTACAATTTTACTTTACTTATATTCCACTTGGAGAAAAAATATCAGGTATCATCGAAGAGTAGAGGAAAAATAGCAAGTTATGACAACCATGGGAGGTAGCATTACACAACGTAAATTTCACTTGACTGCAACTTCCTAACTGAGCAAATGAATTAACGTATGAGAGGCTATTTCTTAACCTATAAAGTTGGTGCTACAGTATTTATTGTACTGGGTTGGGAGGAAGGCATCCTACCTTGTGAAGTGTCCTGCAAATGTAAGTGAAGTCTTACATGGTGGAGGCAGGACAAGAGTAACTGAAAAAGTCTTTTATACAAAATGGATTATGGGTGGTGTGATGTTTATTTAAATTTTAGAAGACAAATGAGGCATCCTTAGGTAAAATTAGTAAGATATTTGAGATCATGTTGAGGTTTTCGTCTATGAAAATACTGGAGGAGGTAAGGAGATGATAGATCTTGTGTGGGAGGGATTTTCACTTGCTTCTAACTTTGTACTTATTAATATTTTAAATTATGTTATTCAGGTTACACTTTAAAATATTACTGGTAAAAAATGAATATTTCTGAAATATTTATAATTTATCTGTATTTCCCCATGCCCTTGAATCCACATATCTTTTGGGGTTTTAGTTATGCTTATTGATTTATAAAACTTTTTAAAATCTTTATATATATATATTATTGCATTTAAGGTTCTGGGGTACATGTAGAGAACATGCAGGATTGTTACATAGGTACATACATGGCAACATGGTTTGCTGCCTTCCTCCCCATCACCTATATCTGGCATTTCTCCACATGTTATCCCTCCCCAAACTCCCTATCCCCCACTGTCCCTTTCCTAGTCCCCCCAACAGACCTCAGTGTGTGATGCTCCCCTCCCTGTGTCCATGTGTTCTCATTGTTCAACACCTGCTTATGAGTGAGAACATGTGGTGCTTGATTCTCTGTTCCTGTGACAGTTTGCTGAGAACGATGGTTTCCAGGTTCATCCATGTCTCTACAAAGGACATGAACTCATCATTTTTTATGGCTGCATAGTATTCCATCATATATATGTGCCACATTTTCCCTGTCCAGTCTATCTTTGATGGGCATTTGGGTTGGTTCCAAGTCTTTGCTATTGTAAACAGTGTTGCAATGAACATACGAGTGCATGTGTCCTTATAGTAGAACAATTTATAATCCTTTGGATATATACCCAGTAATGAGAAATTCATTTTTGTCTCATATCCCCTACATTATAATACTTATCACCACTTACCCATATTGCTTTTGAAGTGTCTGTCTTCTTTATTAAACTATAAACTCCCAGGGGGCAATGGCCATATCTCTTGTTCACTGTTGTATATTCAGAGCCTAGCACAAATGCTGCAAATAGTAATAACGCTAACCATAGCATTATTACTATTTACTAATAATAGCACAAATGCTACAAATGATAGTAATGATAACTAGAGGACACAAGTCTCATTCTAAGTGCCAGATATCCAAGAAATACAGTCTTTATTTATTTCTATGTGTCAAAATTATTTTTGACTCTGAATTACTCTGATGGACTTCTGGGAAATTCAGTATTGTTAGCCTTGAGGACTCCCTTCTTACTGCAGTCATGCCACAATAGTGGGCCTTTTTAGTAATCTCTCCTGTGTCCTCAGGGGCTATAGCTGAGGGGGCATATTGCACCAGTACCCTCATTGTGCCAGCAGCTTTCTGCTGCTTCAGAGTCATGCATGACCAGGCATGGAATTGAGGATTGTTGGTGAGGATAGGTACCTCCAGGCTTCTGGGCTAATTACCCTGGACACGCCATATTTCACATGAAATTCCATTTGAATTTAATTCTTCCTTGACATACATATTGCATTCCTTGAAGGTAATTTTTGCCTTCCTGGTGCAACTGGTGTTATAAAAGCAGAGTCCTCACCATTTCAGAACCAAAATCCTCTCCTGAACCATTACCATCTACTTTAAAGAGTCTCTTTTTAATCTTGGGAAACCCCTCCTTACTGCCTGCTTTTCTGGCTCCTTATCTGTTCTGTAAACACCAGCCACTCTTATTTCTCTTTCAGAAGTGGACTTTGATGTCTTATAATATCAGAACCTGAACCGGTGGCATACAGAACTCAGTTACCCTTTCCTTGAAAGGAGGGAGGGCTTGGTGAGCAAAACCTCCTAGGAGATGAAGAGAAATGGAAATACTTGTGTTCTTTTCTTCTAGGACAGGAGTGAATGGTGAAACAGAATAATTCAATTTGCATAATAGAAGAGTCTGCATGTTCATCTCTTGCTGAACTAACATTTGTTCAGTGCATACTGTATGTCAGGCATTGTGCTAAATGGTTTCCAGGGGGAAATTGCATTTCATCCTCACAAGAACCCTGGAGGGTAGGTAAAGCATTCCTTGTTTATGAGGAAATGGAGGCTCAGAGGGATGAGGTTGCATTGTAAGGTCACATATGAGGATTCTAACCTGGCCAGCCTGACAACCAAGTCTGCAATCTCACCTCCTTTGCTATTTCTCTCCCAAAGATTGATGGAGGTTTCTTGGATGAATAATTAGATAACAGAGACTCTTGAGAGCTTTCCTAATCTGAGGAATAATAAGAGTGAATTTGGGGAGATATTTTTGACAAAGTCATCTGTCACCACTTCTCTCAAACTCCATGTTTTAGGGGATTGTAACTTTGAATGGTGGTGTATATATTCTTACTTCTTTAGTAAGTTGGACAATGCCAGCATCTTACTGTGAAACCCACTTGCCACTGCACGCATCTTTCTGGGAAAACTGCTCTTCAGAGCTCCGAGCAGAGACAGAGGCATATTGTAGTTATTTTCTCAGTATATGTGTCATTTGATTCTCATGGGTATTATCAAGGTTCATTTCCTTAACACTACTTTCCATACTTAGGCCAGGATATATTCTCTGAGAATATTAAATGGTATATGAAGAGTGTCTAGACACATTAATGCACCTTAATGTAATACTGTAGCATGAATTAGACCACAGTTCTTTAGATGAACTTCTTAAGTAGGAAACCACTGGTGTTTCATATCAACCTCTGTATTAATCAAACATTTAATGTAAATACTTCTATGAGCTTTCCTATCGAGATTGGTGTGAAAGATAGTGCAGGTTTACAGTTCTTTACCCCAAATCCTTGGGGCCAGATGCTTTTCAAAATCCAGATACTTTACAGTTTTCTGAATAAAACACAGTGCATACATGCTTTATGTTACATAGCACTGCCATTATGTTGTAAATATGGAATTTACCCTGAAGAGTAACTATATTCAGTCCAAGTGTAAGTTTCCATGAGATTTGGCTACCAAATGAGCAGATCAGGTTTTGCCCTCAAATAAGTTGCACACTATTTTTTATTTTTGAAGCTTCTTGCATTTTAACACTGTGGACAAAGGATTGTGGACCTATAGTATGTATCTGTTATAATTAATAAAAAAGCAAACGGCAAGCATGGAATAGTTAGTTGAGGTGAAACTGGAGTTGGACGAAGGGGCTTTCATGTTCTCTCTCTCTCTCTCTCTCTCTCTCTTTCTCTTTTTTATAAGAGGAAGTTAATTTTAGTGGTTAGGGGATGGAGCAAACTTGGGGAAGAGATTGGAAAAGAGACATGTACCATGTGTGAGAACAGGAGAGAAAGGACTGCCAATATTAGCCAGGACGAGTGGAGGAGAAGATGGCTCAACTGAGACTGAAAGAGGGCAGAGCTTGGGAGTTTGGGTCTGATAACCTGGTTTATATGGCATCAGAGAAGCCAATATCATATGCTCATTGTCACAGGGATGATATTTGAGTTGGAAATGGCAAATACAGATGTAGAAACAGACTGTCAAGCCAAACTGTGAGAATGTTGCTGAAGCACAGATTCCTTACTCACGCTTTCCAGGGTCAGGACATCCCTTATGCTCTGTCACTCATATAGACTTCATTAGTCCCTCAGGAATTGTAGGCCGTTTTCCTGTCAGTGCCGTGTGATGCCTTATTCTGTAAGACGCTTTTGTGGATTTTTCAATTTTAATTTAAAGAGTGGCACAAAATCATTTTTAACTTTTAAAGATCACATTAAAAAAAAAATAATATCCAGTCTGTTCTTTAAATTCTGAGCAACTGGATTCAAAATTGTTGCTGTGCTTCAGCTTGCACTGTTGTAAAATTGCCAGAGGTTCAGTTATATAAAATGTGGTAAGAGAAATTATTAGCATCTGTGAGGCTGAGGGAAAGACACCTTTGTTTTGCGTTTTTTAAAAAAAGTTTCTTTGGAGTAGATCCTTCTCTTTTATGAGTCAAAAACTCTGATCTTTTTTTAGCATCTTTAGATATAGATTGCTATTGCTGTGTGTTGAAAATGTAAGTCTTCAGTTTTCTCTTTTTAAAGTCAGTGATCCCTAAATATAAGAAAAAAATTATGTAAATGCATTTTATTTTATTTTAGAATAAAATATTAAATTCAAAAATGACCTCTAGATAAAAATTTTAAACTTTATAAAATGTTCTCATTTTAAAAATTGCAAAATAAGACAACAAAGTGTATTTATTTTTTATTGTGTTTTCACATAGGCATAAGGAAATTTTTAAGGTTGCACAAGAATGATTTATTTGTTATTAATGAGATAACAAGGATGTTAGCAGGTGGAAGCAAAGAAACCTAGCAGGAATACAGAAGTACTGAGAATAAACTGAAATAATCTCTGAAAAGATACATATCTACACCCTAAACATTGGAAAATTTCGGATAAACACAAGGATTTACCAGCACATATTTCATTCACTCTTACAGTGATGCTGTCAACAAATAAAATATATCTTCTGGAAAATTCCATCGTATACTTATAAGTACAGAATATAAACTTGCAGGGAATTCAGTTTGCACAGTACAAGACATCTGAGGAAGAAAAAGCAAATAAAATAATATTTATTATTTTAATAAGCTGAAACATATTATTTTGCTAAGTGAGATGGCATAGTATTGGCCATTATTAGCTAAGTTATTAAATAATAACATTTAAAAAATAACAAAAGTATGATGTTATTGTTTTCTGTCATGGTGCCATCCCATTTCCAATGTTTTCTTTTGATTCAGTTATCTTTTTGTTTAAGAATTTTTGGCAGTTTCCTCTTATTGTTTATAAAACTCTGCTCATACTCTTTCCTCTGCAAATTTACTGTTTTTTTTTTCTTTACTCTTTCTGATATCTTGGCCTTGCCATAAACTCAGTTGGCTAAAGATTTTAGTCTTAGCCTCCAGTCTTCCCTCTACTTCTTTGTTCCTGCCCCCATCCCAGTAAGTCACTACATATTTTAATCATTTCTAAGGAATGATTCTCAAATATGTTTGCATCTCAGTTGCCGTGTCCTCACCCCTTCCACTGCATCCTCCAGGCACCTCCATGTGACATCTCCACCAGGGACGCCACAGTCCCTTCTATTCTAATCCATGTCTCATCCTTCATGCTTCTTAACACCCTGCTAGGAGTTACTACATTTTTCTGTAATTGTTGGTTTATTTGAGTCTCTCTACCATTCTAATGAAAACTTGTATTTATATCTCCAGTTTCAACACAGTGCTTGGTACTCAATATTTATGTTACTAAATAAAAGAAGTGCCCACGTGGTCTGATCATCTGCTTCAAAATCCTTTTGTGGCTATCGGTTAACCCAGAATAACTTCCAACTCCCGTGTGTAACCAAGCAAACTCTTATAACTTGTCTTTCACTGTGTTTCTAGCATGCTGCTGAACTATTTTGAACACTCTGTGGACTTTTATAATTCTTTGCCTTTGTCTGTCTAGAATATATTATCTCATATTTCCATATTGCCAGCCTATCCTTTGCCAGACTCTTTCCACTTGATACCTTTCAAACATCTTGCAAACCCACTATAAATGTAACATCTTTGTGAAGGCTTATAATTGTTTGTATATATTTTTACCTAATATATGATTATATTGTGAGCACTTATAATTTATTATTTGAGATGTCCTTAGAGATTAGTTCAGTGCCTGGCACCTATTAGATTCTCTATAAATGTGATTTGATTAAATGACCTTGCACTGAGTTAATAGAATAGTACAGGGATAAAAGCACAGCTTTTAGTTCCAGAAATAAATATTTAATTTGACTACCAGCTCTGATAGTTAACTACACTGTAATTTTACTCTAGCTACTCAGTAGCTCTGATTCTCAGTTTACTTGTCTGTAAATAGGGATAATAATTCCTACCCAAGGTTTCTGAGGTTTAAATTAGGGATCATGAAAATGCCAGCACAGAACTAGAAACATATACTTGCCCAGTAATTTGCAGTTGTTATTACTATTACTAGCTATGAAAGTCCCACAGAAGGCAAGGTCATCAACAGCTGGGTTGGATTTCCAAGCAGTGTGGTTCTCACTGCACGTTAAAGGGCTATTGAGACCCTACTAAAGAAACAAGCGTCATTTCAGGCAGCAGGAATAGCTTGAGCAAAGGCACACGGGGTAATCCAAGCTGTGTTCTGAGGGAAGCAAGTGGACCTGTGTGAATGGAGCATGGTGGCACATAAAGCCTGGATGCAGAAAGACCCAGATGGTCAAGGGCCCTGAATACTAGACTGAGAGACCGTTGACTTCTTCCCAGACTTGCTAAATGGCTGCAATCACTTTAGAAAATTGTTTGTGCTTATTTTCTCCTAACCTGATCTGATTGTGGCTCATTTAAAAGGAACATACCTCGCTCAAGGCTCCACCATTGGTTACAGCATGTATGTAGCACAGCAAGCTCCTCTGTGCAGGACCCCCCATTATTTCACTAAGAATCTAATCATAGCAGTCATGGCAGAGAGGAGAAACCCCTGTACCCTACCCATTTCTCCCCAGAGCTCCACTGACAGAAAGCATCCCCATCTGCCTCCAGTGGCCCTTCTGCATGGCAGGCAGCGGGATTATGGTGGAACCACAAGCACTCCTTCGCTTTGCCCCGGGATTGTCTGCTTGTTTTCCAGTTTCATTTGTCAACTTGTCAAAGAGAAGGACCTTTTCAGCAGGGCATGGATCTTTTCAGCAGGGCATTGAGTTTTTCTATTGTGAATGGGGGCCATCACTGCTCATTATCATACTAAACTCTATTGTTCATGTGGACATAAAGGTTGGTGGGAAAAGCTGCAATCTAAAATAATTCACATTCATTATTTTATTTACTTTTTCTTAAAGATGGGAGTTTAAGGAGGAAATGTACATCTTATCCAGGAGACAGCATCATGTTAATTGGCTGAGGAGCTATCTAGGGAACAATGCTTCTCTATAAGCAGTTTGTCACAACTGGTTAGTTCTAACTACCATGGAGGGTTCATTACCACTTTTAGAACTGCAGAGTTTTTTGAGTAGAAATGTGTATTTCTTTGTAGGAAGTGTGCTTTCTGGGAGTAGTTTTGTGTGTTCATTTTCCTAATGGCTCAAATTTGGCTACATTTTTAGCCATTCTGCCCCAAAAGAGGATCTATAACCACTCTGTCTAATGTTTTAGCCACTAGCTACATCTGGCTGCTGAGGACTAGAAATGTTATGAGTGTGAGAAAAGATGTTTCTTTGTTTTTACCTTTTTATTTGTATAAATGTAAGGAGTAAAGTGCAGTTTTATTACATGGACACATTGTATAGTATTGATGTCTGGGTATTTAAAGTAACCATCACCTGAACAGTGTGCATTGAGTTTTTAATTTAAGTCTATTTAATTTAGGCTTAAAAATTGATATTTGATTCAGTTGCTGAAAAACTTCCAATTATTGGAGAAAGTTGGTTATATGTATCTACTTAAAAAATTAAACTATTTATTTTGTGGACTCACATACATTTATAAGAAATATTACAGATATCCCATGTGTCTTTTACCGAGTTTCTCCAGTGTTTACATCTTGCAAAACTGTGGTACAATGCCACAAACATGATATTGACATTGATGTAGTCAGAACCAGAGCATTTCCATCACCACCTGATCCTCATGTGTCCGTTTATAGTTACACCCACATCCACCATCCCTGACTCCTGGCAACCACTAATCTGTTCTCTATTTCTATAATTTTGTCATTTCAAGAATGCTATATATTTCATGCTATATATTCAGTAAGCATCATTCCGAGTCTAGTGTTTTTCACAGAATGCATTTGAATTGCATTTCAATTGTTGAGATTTCTCCATGCTTTTACATGTATCAGTAGTTTGTCTTTTTTATTGCTGAGTAAATAACCATGACAGGGCTGTACCATTGTGTAACTATTTACCTGTTGAAGGACATCTGTGGTTTTTTCCAGTTTGGTAATTTGATGAATAAAACTACAATAAAGGTTCGTGTATGGGTTTTTGTGTAAAATAAGTTTTTATTTAACTGGGATAAATGCCCAGGGTTGCAATTGCTGTATCATATGCATGTTTAGTTTTGTAAGAAATTACCTGTTTTTAGACTTGTTGTACCAGTTTGCATTCCCACCAGTAACGTATGAATCAGTTTCTCTGCATCTTTGCAAGCATTTAGTGTTGTCGTTACTTTTTTGTTTTATCAATTCTGATAGACAAGTAATGTGCATCTCCTTTTTCAAATGTGAATTTTATGGTTAAAGCTACAAAGAAGTCAAGTATTTGTAATGAAAATTTAGCATCCAAAATGAGGTATGCCATAAGAGTTAAATATACACTGGATTTGAAGATGTAGTACCACAAAAAAATCTTAGTAGTTTTTTATGTGAATAACACATTGGAAGGATTATAAGATACACCAGCTTAAATAAAATATATCATTGCAATTAATTTCACCTATTCCATTTTACTTTTTTTTTTTTTGATGTGACTACTAGAAAATATAAGTTTGCCTGGTAGCTCACACTGTTTCTATCAGACAGTACTGGTTTAGATTGTAATTATCACAGAGATCAGCAGGGCTCAGGATGGAGGGCTTTGTTTTATTTAGTACATGGGTCAGCAAACATATTCTGTGGAAGGTCTGCAGCTAGTAAATATTTTAGATTTTGGGACCATAAAGTTTCTGTTGCAACTACTTAATTCTGATGTTGTAGCACAAAGCCAACTATAGATAATACAATATTTAAATGAATAAGCATGGCTGTATTCCAAGAAAATTATTATAAAAATAGACAGTGGGCCCAAGGCTCATAGTTTACCAATCCCTGGTAATGAATACAAACACACAAACAAGAAGACACTTGGCTTTATAAGAATGGCTCTATCAATTATGCTCCAGTCAATAAACAAGAAAACACTGTAGGTACCTTAACAAAAGAAATTAAATAGGGAATTGTTTATACAGACAATGGAAAAGCTGAGAAGCTGGGCAGAGCGTGGTAAATCATCTCTCAAATTAGTAACCACTGGGGGCTGCTACCATTCCTAGACTTGGAGGGACAATGAGAAGGAGCAGAGGTGTTTTCCGAGTTCATCTGGAGAGTTGTGTTGGAGACTGCCAGTCAGGGGCTAGGACTGCAGAATGAATGGCTGTCCAGTGGCACCAGACACCCTGGGAGGTCTAGTAGCTTTCAAGGTTTCTCTTTGCTTCCCACCACTCAGTCTTCTGTCAGCGCCCCATAGCTGATAACCTGTATTAGGAAGGGACTCTGGGAAATGTAGTTCCCTGCAATTCAAAGCGCAGCCCAGGAAGCATGGGGAAAGGATCTGAGAGCAATGCCATTTTAGTCATCAGATTAAAGCTAAAATTAAAGGGAAGTAAGGAGCTTTGAGTTAGCCTGGTGGCCAAGAACAGAAGCATTCTGTGCAGCATATCTCTTTCTTTTGCGTGGAGTCTTTTTCAGTAGTTTTACTATTAAATCGCTCAGGGAAAATGGTTAGTTAAGAAAGAATAAGATAAAAGGCCAGAGGACAAGAGTCCTCAGATAGAGTTATCAGTCCTGTCAGTAAATCATCAGGAGCATGGGAGATATGATGGCAGTGATGGAATGCTAGTTGGCAGTTTGTAGCTGGAGGAACTGTGACATATTTCCCCTCTGGGTATGAACCACCTACATAATAAGAGATTGGGAATAAGAAAACAGGATTTCACTTCAAATCCCCAAAATGAACAAGGCATTTCTTTTCTTCCTTCTAGTTTTTTCCCCCTTCTTTCTTTACTATTTGAAATAAGGTAAAATTTCAATTTTGCTTCAATCCATTCCTGAGTTCCAAAAACTGGTTGGAAGATATTAAGGAAAAGGCCATTAATTACACATTCTTATCTTTGAAATGACATCCATTTGTTGAAATTCCTTCCTCAGGTCTTCACTTTTACAGCTGTCTTTAACATTCACTTATTCACATTTGTTTTATGAGAGAAACTCTTGTCTTTTCTATTTCTCTGTAGGTAATATTCCTGGACACGATCTGTCACTTCACTCTCTCCTTAAGAGAATGGGGCAGGCTAAATGGATTGGTGGTGGATTTGGGAGAAGAATCTTTGCATATGTGGGCTTCTGGGCTCTTTCTCAGAAAGTGTACACTGGAATTCGCTCTCATTTGTGAGTTAGAGACCTCACTGCAGTATAGACGCGCTGTTGTTCACCCTGTGGCACGGTGGGAGGTGGGGCTTAGTATCATTAGAAGGTTGCTTAGATGAGGGTAGTACATTTCTATCCTTATCAGCATTACCAGTTATAAAAGTCATATTTTAATCTTCCTGCAACTGATTTCTGGATTTTTTTCTATTGAATTCAAATTGAAGAGGAGAAGTAGAGTGTGATATATTTCTTAGGTTTCTCAAAAACCTTCAAAATTAGCACCTTATTTCATTATAATAGGGCCTACTAACATATATTGGCATACCTCTATTAAAAATTGATATTTAATACATAGTCTGTGCCAGGTACTTTGATAAAAGTCTGTGCATGCACACACACACACTCACCCACACAAACGCATACTTCCTGTTCTTCCCATACATAGTCAACTTAATATTCTCCCAAGTTTTCTCAGATAATCAAATAATACCTCTCTCTACTCAGCATTTCAGTCCAAATATATAATTATATTTGGCTTCTTATTTTTGCCTCGCCAACAATATCTCATCCACATGCAAACCCTTTCAGCTCTAACACCAAGATATATTCCATCTAACTACATATCAACATCGACACCACTACCCTTCTAGGTCAGAAGGGCCCACCACTGTGTCATTCTCAGAGTCCTGCAGTGGCCTCCTGTCTGAATCATTCTTCTATTTTGCCTACCCTACGTCATTCTCCTTGCAGCAGCCACAAGGCTGAACTAGACCATTTGTGCCAGTCTTCTGCTCAGAGACTCTTCGGAGAGTTCCTGTTAGTGTTAACTACCCAGTCTTCTCGTGAAGCTGGGAAGATCAAAATACCAGATGACCCTGTCTCTCTCCTTTTTCTCTCTATGCCTCCCTTCACATGAGCCTTTTTGCTTTTCCTTAAAAGCATAAAATTGGTCTATACCTTAAGAGTTTTGTTTGTGCCACAATTTTTGCCCAAAATGCTTGTTCCACAGATGTTGTCAGATGTTTTTCTCTATTGAAACATAATCTCTTCAGAGAAGCCTACTCTGATCTTCCCATTTCAGTGCATTGTCCTAGCTCATGGGACATGGCTCTGGCCATCACTCTTATTTTCTTCTTGTTCACTGTTTGGAATCTTATGTGTGAATGTGGATTATTTAGGTTAGGCTGAGTCATGGTAACAAATAGATCCCCAAATAGTATACTAATACCACTTCTGTGGAGTTTTTTTATTTGCACACACTCAAAGTTGGTGTTCCTAGTTGGCAGACAGATCTCTTCTGTGTGAGGATTCAGGGTCCCAGATGCTGCCCATCCTGTGGCTCTGCTATTCCTTAGAGTCTGAAGTAAGCGGAAGGAGAAAATGTGTAGAAAGCATTCCCACTTCTTAAAATATTTATCCCAGAACTGATACATATCACTCTGTTCAAATTCTTTTGAACTCATCACATGGCTTCATCTACTTGCAAGGAGGTTGGGGGTAATAGGGAACAGAGTTCCTGACTGGCAAGTTGCATGCCACCAATTATGATACATATTAAAGAAGAAAAACATATTTTGTTAGAAAACTGCCATCTCTGCTACATCTGCTTCTTTGGGCACAAATTTCTGTGCATAACATAAAGAATACACTCAATTCCTCCCCAGGTGAGACAGATATTGCTTCCATCTCAAAGTCCAGAATCTCTGAACAATGCTCACTTCTTTCCATCAGGTCCACATATGGTTTCTTCTGTTCTGATAATTCCATTAGAAGATGAGCTATCCTTTTTCTAGTGCTAATATAAAATGTTAGAACAGGGACAGCGAATGTACAATGACAGTGCCCATTCAGAGAAGAAAGATTGAGAAACACACGCACTCAGCAGTCCAGGGCAGCGTGGAGCCTGTGTGACAGGGAATATGAAGGTTCTCTGCTTTTCCAGTGGAGGAAGTTCTTGTTTAGAACCTAGATCCCATTTTGGAGGAGCCCTCCTCTACATTGTTCCCTATACTTCTTTGCTTTGCCATCTAAGAAGCTCTGTCTTGTCCACTTTCTTCCATGTCCACATCTGAATTGAGTTTGGGAAGTATCTCTGCTTTAGTGGCTGTGCAGTTCTGCAGATGGCTTCTTGCTTGTGAAACTTTGGGAAAATAATTGCCTTAAAAATTTGAGAGTCCATAGTTTTTTATAGTACTAGGCCTATGGCTTCTTTGGCAATAAATTTCCCTCAAATTGTATTAGCCTTTTGATCTGTTTGCTTCCATTTAATGTTGTGTGGCTCTCTCCCAACCCCTAGGTATTTCTTACATACCTTGTTGAGTCTGCTTTGCTTTTTTGCTTCCTCAAACCCATGCTTCTCACCCTCAGTCTTACTAAGGCCACCTTGTGGCCATCTGAAACAATATGTCTGCATTGATAAGCAATACTCATACTCTTATTTTTGTTTCAGCCAAGTCTATTCGTTTAAATTATAATTTTTTGATAAGGATTTGTCCTCTTTTTCAGTCTCATCTCTTGATATTTAGGGTCATTGATCATTTGTCCTTTTTATCTTGGCAATTTCCTTATTGTTTGTCAATTTTCCCCTGAGGTTATCAGTTTTTCGTAATACATTTGAAAAGGCAGCAGCCATAATTCAACACATTCCAATCTGCAAAAGTCAAGCTTCTTGAGCTAGGTTCAGTTTGGTGTTTGGTCAACCTTTCCCATTATTGCAGACAGCAGCGTTCAAACTATTTTGTAACTGTATAATGTGGGTCTTTATGTTTCTAGCCTGTGATATCTGTTCCATGCCACTCACTGCTTGGTTATTAAATTAATTCCACATATTTTGGTTAGTTGGTTATTTATATTAATGATAGCACCCAAATCAAGCACACATTTCTGTATTTTTAAAAATAATTATTATACTTTAAGTCCTGGGGTACATGTGCAGATCGTGCAGGTTTGTTACATAGGAATACATGTGCCATGCTGGTTTTCTGCATCCATCCCCCCATCATTTACATGAGATATTTCTCCTAAGGTTATCGTCCCCATCTCCCTATCCCCTGCTATCCCTTCCCTAGCCCCCTCACCCACCTACAGGCCCTGGTGTGTGATGTTCCCCTCCCTGTGTCCATGTGTTCTCATTGTTCAACTCCTACTTATGAGTGGGAATGTGAGGTGTTTGGTTTTCTGTTCTTGTGTCAGTTTGCTGAGAATGATGATTTCCAGCTTGATCCATGTCCCTGCAAAGGACATGAACTCATCCTTTTTTATGGTTGCATAGTATTTCATGGTGTATATGTGCCACATTTTCTTTATCTAGTCTATCTTTGATGGGCATTTGGGTTGGTTCCAAGTCTTTGCTATTGTAAACAGTGCCACAATAAACATACATGTGCATGTGTCTTTATGATAAAATAATTTATAATCCTTTGGGTATATACCCAGCAATGGGATTGCTGGGTCAAATAGTCTTTCTGTTTCTAGATCCTTGAGGAATTGCCACACCATCTTCCACAATGGATGAACTAACTTACACTCCCATTAACAGTGTAAAAGCATTCCTATTTCTCCACATCCTTTCCAGCATCTGTTATCTCTTGATTTTTTAATGATTGCCATTCTTACTGGCATGAGATGGTATCTCAATTTGGTTTTGATTAGCATTTCTCTAATGACCAGGGATGATGAGCTTTTTTTCGTATGTTTGTTGGCTGCATAAATGTCTTCTTTGAAAAGCGTCTGTTCATATCCTCCACCCACTTTTTGATGTGGTTGTTTTTTTTTTTTCTTGTAAATTTGTTTAAGTTCTTTGTAGATTCTGGTTATTATCACTTTGTCAGATGGGTAGATTGCAAAAATTTTTCCCATTCTGTTGGTTGCTGGTTCACTCTAATGATAGTTTCTTCTGCTGTGCAGAAGCTCTTAAGTTTAATTAGATTCCATTTGTCTATTTTGGCTTTTGTTGCCATTGTTTTCTCTCACCACAGCTATACAATATAGTATTGGAAGTTCTGGCCAGGGCAATCAGGCAAGAAAAAGAAATAAAGTGTATTCAAGCAGGAAAAGAGGAAGTCAAATTGTCTCTATTTGCAAATGACATGATTGTATATTTAGAAGACCCCATCGTCTCAGCCCAAAATCTTCTTAAGCTGACAAGCAACTTCAGCAAAGTCTCAGGATACAAAATCCATATGCAAAATCACAAGCTTTCCTATACACCAATAACAAAGAGAGAAGCAAATCATGAGTGAACTGCCATTCACAATTGCTACAAAGAGAATAAAATGCCTAGGAATATAACTAACAAGGGATGTGAAGGACCTCTTCAAGGAGAACTACAAACAACTGCTCAAAGAAATAAGAGAGGACACAAACAGATGGAAAAACATTCCATGCTCATGGTTAGGAAGAATCAATAGCATGAAAATGGCCATACTGCCCAAAGTAATTTATAGATTTAATGCCATCCCCATCAAGCTACCATTGACTTTCCTCACAGAATTGGAAAAAACCACCTTAAACTTCATATGGAACCAAAAAAGAGCCTGCATAGCCAAGACAGTCCTAAGCAAAAAAAAAAAAAAAAAAAAAAGCTGTAGGCATCATACTACCTGACTTCAAACTATACTACAAGGCTACAGTAATCAAAACAGCATGGTACTGGTACCAAAACAGAGATATAGACCAATGGAACAGAACAGAGGCCTCAGAATTAACACCACACATCTACAACCATCTGATCTTTGACAAACCTGACAAAAACAAATAATAGGGAAAGGATTCCCTATTTAATAAATGGTGTTGAGAAAACTGGCCAGCCATATGCAGAAAGCTGAAACTGGATCCCTTCCTTAAACCTTATACAAAA
>CAUYQU010051717.1:0-21742 GCA_963574635.1 Cheracebus regulus | reverse complement strand
TTTAAAATAGGTATAATGTGATACTGAGAAAAATGTATGTTTTGTGGATTTGTGGGAGGAGAGTTCTGTAAATATTTGTTAAGTCTAGTTGTTCCAGGTCTGAGATCAAGTCCTGGATATCCTTGTTGATTTTCTATCTCGTTGATCTGTCTAATATTGACGGTGTAATGTTCAAGTCTCCCACTATTATTGTGTGTGTGCCACATAATTTTAACAGAATGTGATGGAAGTATATGTAAGCCCTATAGCAGTAGAGAAGAGGAAGATTGGGAAAAAGCTGGGGTGGGGGTGGGGGAGCTGTGCTGGGAACAGAGGAGGCAAGGGTTAAGGAAGAGCAGGAATTCCAAGGAAGTTGTGAGGTTCTCCCTGAGGCAAAGTGGGAGAGGCAGCCCAGAGATGTCCTCCTTACTCATCTTATAAATTGTGCTGACAGCACACCAGCACTTTTTAACTGAGCAACACAAACACACATCCAGTCAAAAACTGAGTCATTTGGCATTCACAACATGTTTACGTGCCAAAACATGCCTGACCGACATTACTCTTTTGCACACCAAAATATAACGTATATCCACTCTAAGAAGCAATGAGGAGCAGTAAAGTTTTTTCCTTCTTCTTGTTCTTCTTTCAGTGGCAGTACTCTGGCTCCACACCCAACATTCAGTGCAATTTATACGTGGGAAAGATTGGAAAGGTCATGTGACATCAGCCCGGCCCACATGTTGCAAGGGGAACCTGCTGGAAAACTGCAGACTGTTGATCCTGCAAAACGAATTGAGATGGGAACACTGGCCTGTGAGAAGACCTTCTTTTGTTTTTACAATGCGGTGTAGGGATGCGACATGAATAACCCAAAGTACCCAGTTAGGAACTTGAATTTGAAATTCAATAGAGAAGAAGGGGGAGAAACAGGTAAAGGAAAGGGAAAGCCAGCATGCCATTTCTCAAGATGTGACTCCTAGCACCTTTTTTGCCCCGTTCCAGGAAGCACTGAGTGTTGATAACAATTGTGAAGACTCTGAGGTCTTTCAGTATTTTGGAGAGTATTTCACAAAGCAAATTTTAGTCATGTAATATGGGTAAACATGATGTGAAATGTATTAACACATTTGGTGAATTCTGCAAATATATTTTTACACAATTAGCTTAATTATTTAGATACATATTAAACCTTGCTTGCCTCGAGCAATTTAACATGGAATATAATTTCACATATGATCACAAGAAAAACACATTTATAGAAAATCTGTGTCTCTCCTTTCATGATCACACTTCCACTCATCATTTTTTGAGATATAAATAGAGAGTTAATATTTCAGGGATGATGAACACTGTATATTTCTGGAGAAACTGTCTCCTAACCCAGTGAACAAGTGGTCCCCTGAATCCTGGTCTGTTCATTTGTTGTATTGAAATGGACCTTGGTACGGCTCCATCAGTGATATTACAACAGTATCCAAAATAGGGTACCCCAACTCATTCAGAAATGAAAAGATTTGTTTTTTGGAGAGACACTAAAGTGTCTAATTCAACTAATTCAAAAAAGAATTGCAAAGGAGGCGGGGATAATTGTAGTTCTACGCATGTGCGTGCTTTCAAGGTAATAGAAGTTATTTTACTTTGAAAATCCTGCTCCATAGCCATTGTTTGTTGTCACTGCATTCATATTTTCAATGAACTGTGCGTAGTAGTACCTCCTCAGGGTGCAAATTATTTTTGTAAGTCCCTTATTTCAGTCATCTTCCCAACAGGAAAAAAAAAAAAAAGAGAGAGAGTATTAATGACAGAAATACTTGATGTGTATATGGTGATTAGAAGATTTTTAAAGAGCTTCCACATACATTATTTTATTATGAAACAGCTTGATGATCTAGGCAGTGTTTAGTATTGGCAATTTGCATTTGGAAAACCTCCATTTTACAAAGGGAGAAAATAAATCATAGAGATAACTTGCCATAGTCACTTCAACTGTGACCACACAGACAGAAGTATTTTTATCTAATATGTTTTTGGCATTTTACTACATGACAAGCAATAGCATTTTGAAGCAAAAGGGAATACACACACGCATGCACACACACACACACACACACACACACACACACACACACACACACATCTTCCAAAAATTATCTTTACAATTCCCAGTTAGATTTTTTGATCCCAAAAGCAATTGCTTTTTTTTTTCCATATTATGTAACATAAGAGCTTCTGGGGGTGGTAAAACGAGGAAGTTCTCTGAGGAAAGGGATGGTGGAAGGGATCAGCAGCAAGGTGGCCTCCCAAGCTGAGGCCACTGTGAATCTAAATAGCAGCCTGCTAGCCTTAAAAGGTTTCCTTTGGGGATAGAAGCCAATCACGCAGGAAGATCCCTTGACTCCATTTGTGTTACTTTTCATTTAGAACCAAACTAAAGAGGACGAGAAAAATGTCTCTGCAGTTACTCTGAGTATGCAGCTAGCTGTGGCTCAAGGAGTCAAAGCAGGACTCTATTAGATAACAGAGAATCTGAATGAGGCCTGGGGCTGTCAGGATGAAGAAATTTACCTCACAGACTTGTTCTCAGCCCAGGTTGGCATTCATGACAGTTTAAATCGTTTTTCACTCAAAAGCTGAGCGTTGAGAAGGGGCTTTAGCTGCCAGTCTGACTGAGAGTTGACGTCTCAATTAGAAAAGCCTCTGTTCGGTGATGATCCGGGTGTGGAAGAAAGAGGAAGCCAACGACCTTCAGACACCCAGAAAGGGCAAGCCCAGTGCTCCCCGGAGGACGAATCATTGCAGCTGACCCTTGACATTCTCATTTTTAATGCGCTCATTTCCTATAAGCCTGAAAATCCATGACTTGAGATCTTTGTAATATTATTAAAGCCCAATTTTAAGTCATGCTTATCTGGAGGAAAAAGTTCCTTAGTCAGTAAATGAGCCTCACTGACAACCCAGGATCCACCTTTCACTATGGGTTAGTTACTCTCTCCTCCTCACCCAGGGATAGTATTGCAAAGGAAGAACTAGAAAAAAAAATCTCATTGCGAAAAATGATGAGTGTGTGTGTGTGCAGTGGCGGGGGATGGCCGGGGAGGGAAGGGATAAGAGCCTGTAATGCTGTAGATATTCTCTCTTGCAATTAGGTGGGGTCATGTGACTGATCCAGTGAAATGTGTGTGGAAATATGTCACTTCTGGATGCAGCATGAAAAGCTTCAGGTGGGATTCTCAGTTCCCTTCCCCTGCAATGGCAGCTGAGGAAGGCACGGGTTCCAGAGGTGCAGCTACAGGATGGTTAAAACTCTGTCAGGCTGGTTTCCTGAATGACTATGTGGAGCTGAGTCTCTCACTAACTCATACTGAATATGTCCCATAAGTGGGACTAAGTCTATGCAGTGATAAATCACTATGATTTTAACATTGTTACCTCAGTGTAGCCTTAACTTTCTTAACTAACACAACAGGAGAGCTAAAACTTCAGTAGGATTCTTAAAGCAGTTAAATTTTGTAATGAAGACCCACATTAGGAGCCTATAAAAATACATCTATGGTTGCAGATTTGAGGTTTGGCCTTTTCTGTTGCTGCTCCTGGTGGAAAGTACTTAGCAATGAAGAGACAAGCTGAAATGATATGTTCATTAGCAGTGCCTTCTGGAAGACTCACAACATTTGGTTGCCAAATTTGGTATTTCAATTACTAAACATATCAGAAATCTGTCCCTTCTCTCCAATTCTAGTAGCGTTGGGTTACAGTCACCTTGCCTTTTCAAGGCTGTGGCACTCACTCTAGCTACCTCTAATTCATGGGACTCATTTCAGCCCAGGTGCTTTCCACTCATCTCTTAGAACTCATTCAAAGTTCCCATTGCACTCCAAATAAAGTCCTAAATACTGAACATGGTCCCAAAGGCCCTAAGTAATCAGATGATGGGAATGAGAAGCAGGAAGATCATCCCACTTAACTTACCCAAGGTCCCAAATGGAGTCCTAGGGCAAATTTGTCTATGGTTTAGCTGGCCACTGGAGGACTTAACTCTAGGTTCAAAACAGAATATTTGGCAAAGAGCTATTTGGTATCTACCAACACCTATTTCCAAAACTGAGGATGGGGGAAGTGAGAGGAAATAAAGATATGATTATAATGAAATGGATTAGCATTCATTTAGGTCTCATGCTTCCAAAAACTTTAGCCTTTTTGTCAAAGTAATTTTCCAAAAACCCATTTGGGTCTTGTGGCTTCTGCCTTTTAAGACTGTCTTCTAGTCCTTCAGTACCATTGAGGCTCTGCATGATGTAGCCCAGGCATTCTTCTTTTTGCCCTAAATGCACATGATCATTCACAACTTCATGCCTTTATATGTGCATCTGGGCTGTGGGGAACTGGAAGACCATTTCTCCCTGTTTATTTTCTGCCACCTTCATCTCTTCCAAGGCCCAACTCCAATGTTACCTTCTTGTGAACACTTCCCTAATTCCCAGAGTAAATGGAGCTCTCCCAGTAATCAGTCACTAGTTCAGCGCCAGAATTGATCATTATCCTTATGGAATATCATTATCATCATGTTACATTATATCATATTATATCATTTTTGTTTCTTTATTCCTAGACTGTAAGCTGCATGAAGATAGAAACTCCATATTGTCTAGCTCAGTATCTTTCTCTCTTCCTCAAACTCATGGACCAATTGTAATATCAAATACACAAAATAAACTCTCAGAAAATGCTCTTTCACCTACCTTCCCTTTGGGGATTGTTAGAAGAGCAAGTATAACCTATTGGAATATATATATACATATATATATATATATACACACACACACACACATCTATATGTATGTATATATGTATGTGTATATATACATATATATGTATGTGTATATATATATATATTTCCTTTTTCTTTTGACTGTTATCTTGAATGATTACAACACAAAAGCGTATTAATAGAAGTCAATTACAAATAACTTATTCCTAGAAAAAGAAATCTGATTACTTCACTCAAGGTGCTGTTTCTGGTGTTCTTCAAGATCCTTGAATGCCACGAAGAGTCCAAGGACAAAGTGCTGCTGGGTACCAATCTGAGCAAAAAAAATGGTGTATCTGCCATCTAGTGGTCATCATGTGTAAATGCACCTGGACTTGAGCAAAGAAGTCTCAAGGGACATCCCATAGTGAACAGAAAGTAAGATGTAGGGCGCTAATAAAAGTAATAAATATCTGTCAACATGGACATCCTACTGTGTTCTAGACACTGTGTTAAGTGTTTGATACAGATTCTATTATTTCATATTCAAGACAATCATGTGAAGTAAATCCTAACTTTATACCCATTTTAGAGATGAAAAGTTTGTGGCACTGATCCAGCTAGCATAACATCAGAACCCACATCCTTAAAAACTCAGTTATAATACTAGGTGGTCAACTGAGCTGAACTCTTCAGGAACATTAATTTCTGTGTTAACGGAGGTAGTAATCATTAAAATGTGTTTAAAATTTTAAAGTTGGAAAAACATGTTCACAATGTTTTTCACCTTCACAACAAACTCCATTACCATTATCTTTATGTTACAGATGGAGAAACTCTCTTGAGATAAATGAAATAATTATTTAAAGTCTAAAAGCCAGTAATTGATAGAAGCAGATTCAAACTTGAGTTTTAATCTAAATTCCATATTGTATCTGCTGCATTGCTTTTCAAGTATAGTGATTGTAAAATGTTACAAAATATTTTCATAGGCTTTACTTTTAAAAAAAATACATATTTATTATTTAAGTGTTGGATGTTCCAGTCTCCTGAAGGTTGAGTAAATCTGGGGCTTGAAGAAGAGCCAGGGACTAGCAGAACACAAACACTAAGTCAGAAACTCTCTTGTCTTCTCTCTGATGTGCTAAGCCCCCAGTCTGCCAGAACATTCCATGTCACCACAAATCAACCAACCAGCACCAGATTCCAGACCAAGGAGCAGCCTCTCACTCTCTCGGCTTGGCTCACTTATCCAGTTTAAAATATAATGTAGTTGTCTTGAGAACCACCAAATCACTGATTACCACTTCTTCTCAATGTTCGAATCCTCTTAGAAAATCTGCTTAGACAATGCTATGGTCAATCAGTGAAGAACCTAAGTAGCTCCTGTGCATACTGGTACTATATCAAGACATTGTAACTTTAGAACACAAATCTCAGCTTCTAGTTATAGGATCTGTTCTTTCCCTTCATTGAAATGCTTTCTCTGTTCATTTTGGCCACACTTCAAGCTTTCCTATCCATTTTCTTTTCAATACCTCATCTTATTCTTTCTTTAAAATATTTATTAAGATCCGTTTTTGGAGTCCCTAACCTCAGAAAGCTTGCAATCTAGTAGAATGATATATAAAACTGAAATTAAAATAGACAATGCCAGTGTCACTCACCTGTAACCCCAGCTACTCAAGAGACTTAGGCAGGAAGATCACTTGAGCCCAAGTGTTCAAAACCAGCCTGAGCAACATAATGAAATCCCCATCTCTAAAAATTAATTAATAGACAAGATAATTATAGATTGTGCTAAGTCACAGGAAGGAAATAAACAGCTGATGTGATGAAGAGTTAACAGTGCAGGGGAGAACCTGCATTTCTGGGCGTTTGAGCTGAAGCCTGAATGCATAAAGAGGAAGGGAAGAGAGTGAAGTACAATGACTGGGATTGGCTCCTTGAGCCCAGCTCAGATTTACTTCCAGGTTCTGTTGTCACTGCACACATGCCACTGATCTCCTTCCTATCTTTTAATCTTCCCATCTTCCTCCTGACTGCTTGGCATTTGTAGTCCCTCAGCATACATCCTTACAGAGACTTACACATCCCTGACCCTTGGGGTTTGTGCATCATGCTTTCATGTGAGCTCCTTAAACCCCTGTTTTCTAAGTTCTTCCTCTTTACACCTCTCTTGACGGCCTCAGCGTGGTGGGGTAGGTTAAGAGGAAAGCAGCTGGCAGATTTTTGTGGCGAGAGAAAGGAAAGAGAAAGGGGGTAAAAGTATCTGAACAAATAAATCTGGACAGGCAATGGGTATGAATATAGATGGCTCAGGGCAGGTATGAGTTCTGTGATCACAGCAATGGGAAGTAAATGCCCCAGAGAATAAAAATTTCAAATGATAAAAACTTGCTGTTCTCTTAGCACATGGGTGACTTTGAATTACTTGCATTTTGTGACATCAGATGAGAATTAAACTCTTAAATATTTTGCTGCCCACAGAAATCATCCTTCATCACAGCAGTGACAAGTGTGTGGGGTGTTCTTTGGTGAGGTGCATAGAGCCTCAATTATCATCCCTTGATAGAGAATGGATTGTATGGAGAAGGATTCAAAGAGTCTCTGTAAAAGAATTGTCTTAGTCAATAATTTTGCTCTCTGTGTGTTTTCCAGTTTCTTTCTAATCCTGCTCAAAAGGTACAAACAAACATTTTTAAAAGACCAAAATATACTCATTTTTCTTTATTCTTTTTCGGCTAGTAGAGAGAAAATCCTTCACAGAAGAGACAAGCTGGATTATATTCAACCTCACGCACCATCAACACAGTTGTCAGCCATGTAGCATGTTCATTACAGTGACGGTAGAAGCAGCAAAGTGAACACAGCTGGATCTTCAGATCCCAGGTCGAGTCTGCAGGGCTGGCTGTTAGAAACATCATCTTTTCATTTATACACTGAGAAAATTTGATCTGGAAGTCATTGAGGGAGAATATGGAAGCCCCATGATTTCACTCTTATTGAGTGACTTTTCTATTTCTGAGCTTTGGTTCAACTCAACTAGTAATATAAGCAAAATGATTATTAAAATAATATTTATAGACATACAATTACATAAGTTGAGAATTTTATAGCAGGTATATTTCCTTCAGATAATTTATACTCCTGAAACATTTTTCAAAATAATTAATTCCACACTTTAAAAATGTTATATATTATTTCCTCTTCATTACCACCAAAAAAACCCTCAATGTTTTTCTTTTATGAAAGACCACTGTAGCTAAACAAAACTCACCATGAAATAAATGAAATTAATAGTTATAATAACAGCAGTAAAAACAATTACTCTAATTGTTTGTCTTTTATGGATCTTTGGTTAAGGATTGAATTTTATTGTGTTTGTTTTTAAATGCCATATTTAGAATTATTTTGTTTGAGATCTTAAACAAGCAAATCTTTGTTTTGGTTCCAGAAGTTATTGAAAAGCAAGCCAACGTATTCCATATGCTTCTTTTTCACTTAACTACTTAATTAAACTATTCTACTGAAGAAAAGACGATAGTTTCATTTATTCTTTACTGGCCACTGAACTGATTCTCTCCATGGAGGACATGAAGTTGAGGTTTTGAGGCTATTTTTCGGGAAAAGGAAGAAATATAATATCTGCATATATGTGTCTTTCCATCTCTTCTACATCTTTCTCTTCCTTCCATAATATAAAGTTATAAAGAGCTGGCACTGACCTGGTAACATCACAAATTACACTTTTTATATTCTGGACAACTAGATCAAAGTAAGAGTGTCTTTGGATTGCTTCTTGGATTCTGTAAATGTTTCAAGACTCCATTTGATGATGTAGCCTTATCGTCTCATCTAATTCCCAGTTTTATACAATGGAAACATTCTTCGATTGATAGATTCGAAAACACGCTTGCTCACTTCTCATACAACTGGCCAACTTACTGAATCTTTTATCTGGAGCTGCTATATCCAATTCAGCCATTTTCATTTTATTGAAAGACAAAATTTCTTTAACACATTTCCAATCTCCTGACCCACTCTATTATTATTGTTTTCTTCACTGAGCTCCTGTATTTGTGCAAGTCATTACGAACCTTAATTAGGACATTAAAATTCTCCACAGTGATTCTCTTTTTGTCATTGGAATAGAAGAGCTATCTCTTGCCACTTCCCCCACACTGTCCTTTAAAATACTTAAAGGCACAAAATCGCATGCTCAGCTTATGCAATGTTCTTTATCTTTGCTGAATCATTATATAAGGGGCCAAATCTTCATATACTGTAAACTGTAAAACAGCTACAATATTTGGTAGGTCCACTTGCGTCAGTTGTCTATTTTAGAAGTTTGAAATGAAGATGCTTTAAAATACTCAGCCATGCATTGCCAAAAAATTAAGAAAACAGACTCAGAGAAGAAATGTACTGCATCTGACAAGACAAGATATGTGTCCCTTTTGATTTCCATCAGGTCTAGCCAGCCAGTCTGTCTGTCCATGTGGTTTTACTGCCTGGGGCCAGCCAGTTACTTACCCTGAGAGCGATTAGCACTCTCTCTTTCTTTCTCTGTCTGTCTATTGCTCTCTCTCCCTCAGCAAGTCAACAAACCTCATGCTCAGAGTTTTTGGAATCTGTGTCCCAAGTCATTACCAAATGGTCCAGATGATGCTGCTATCTAGAAATTCAGGGGAATTAATGTTTCATGTGTGAACTCTGACCTGTGGGTCAGGAGCTGGGGAGCTGGGTAGAGAGTCTCTGTCCTTTACCCAGTTTGTGAACTGCTCTGAGGTTTTGACATCCAGTCTGTCCAGAGAAGTATCACGTGTGCTGCTGAGCAGACGCTCCTGCTAAGTAACCTTGTGGGTCTCCGAGTTTCATCAGGAAGCAGAGGCTGAGCATAACACACCACATCACATTACTTCCCATTCTGACTCCTCACCTCTTTCTCATCCTTACTTCCTTGGATCTGTTCCTCCCAAGAAGGCATCAGCACTTAACTCTCGACTCAGGCACTGCTTTTTAGGGAGCCTAGGCAAAAGCAAATCCAAAACAGGCAAGAGGCTTCTTTATCTTTGTTGAGAGTCTGTAAAAATTACTGAGAAATCTCCAATGGCACACTTACCCTGTATTTATGAGTTTCAAAGTTTGACTGAATACTCCCACTGACAGGTAAGGGTCCTAATGTAAACTATGTAGTGCCTGATTGTATTTAATATTCATATTTGGAATGTTATGAGATCTATGCTTTTGTTTATGGTTTTAACCATACTTTATATGAACAAGATCATGAGAAAAAAACAGGCAAGCCCAAAAGAAGAGACATATTCTAAAATGCAACCAAATATACTCTTTAGAAATATTAGACCAAGGAGAATAAAGAAAGGCTGAGGGGCCATTTCTAATTTAAGGATGCTGAAAAGAGATGACAACTAAATGCAACGCATGCTCTTTGATTGGATCCTGGAGTGGGGAAAACACCATGAAAGATAACGTGGGAACCACTGGTTAAACTTCAGTGTGAACTGTGGATTCTACAGTATAATTGTATTAATGTTCAACAATACCCAAAGATTGTGTAGAACAGGTCTCAGGAGAGTCAAAAGATTGGAGAAAGAACAGAATGTTTTTGTGTTTATTACCTAGGCCAACACCAATAGCTATAACAAACTCAAAATTTCCAGGGACTTGCAAAATAATAGTTGATTTCTTGCTCAGGTCACAATCCATGTAACCACTTCTGACTGATGGGCAGCTTTCCTCTCTGTGGTGCCTCAGGTACCCACCCTTTCCATCTGTGTCTGCTACGCCCTAGCTTCTCATATGCCTTTATGTTCAACAGCGGGACTCGGGGAGAAGTGAGTGGAGGAGGCACAATTGCTTCTAAAGTCTTAGGCATGACACACATTACTTCCATTCACATTGCATTGCCAATCAGCACACAACCACATCTACACAGAAGCGAAGCTGAGAATGTAATTATTGTCTGGGAAACTGCCTCCTCTCTATAATAAAACTCTATGGAAGGTGAAACGGAAAATTTTGGCAAATAAGGTAGCAGAGGAAAAAGATGTTCCTTGCAATAAAATTGCAAATAAATTTATAATAAAATAACTGCCATTTATTGAGCATGTACTATGTGTCAAATATAAAATTTTTACATGTAATTCACACAAAATTCCTATGAAATAAGAATTATTGTCATCATTTTACAAATAAGAAACTGAAGCTTTGTGATGTGAGAAGCAATTTTCCCAAAGGTATACAATGAGTTGACAGCATTTTGAGGCCTGTGATACTCCTACGTCCTGGTAGTGATTACACGCATGAATTTAGGGTGGACAGTCTATTGTACAAACCTTGGCTCTGACTTTTTAGTTCCATGACCTTTGGCAAGTTACTTCACCTTTTTAAGTTACAATTTTTCCATCTATAAATGCAAAAAATGCTGACCTCGCAGAGTTTTTATTTATTTTTAATGATAATACTTACATAGTTCTGATCTTGGTATTTTGCTAAGTATAAGTGATGCAAATATTAGGCAAACCCTCACTGAATTCCAGTACTGACTCCCAGTACCACTACTTATTCACCCAGGGATTCTTAGTCCTTCTCACTAGCATTTTTTTCACCAGTTGAAATCAAATGATGGCTCTTGCTTAATATATAAAGTAATTAGCTCAGTGAGTGTCACATAAAAAACATTTAATTAGTGTTTGTATTAGTTTTCTATTTCTGCTTTAACCAATTACCATAGGTTTAATGACTGAAAATGAAGTGAATTTATTATCTTACAGGTCCGGGGGTCAAAAGTCCAAGGTCAGTCTCACTGGATTAAGGTCAGAATATCAACAGCTGATTCCTTCTGGAGGTTTAGGGGAAGATCTGTTTCCTTGCCTTTTCCAGGTTCCAAAGGCATCCTGTATTCCTTGGCTTGCGGTCCCTTCTTCCCTCTTCAAAGTCATCAGCACACATCTCTCATCTCTGACCTCTGCTTCTGTTCTCTCATCTCTCTCTGACTGTTACTTTCTTGCCTATATCTTATAAGGAATATTGTGACTGCATTAGGCCCATCCATAGAATGCAGGGTAACTTCCCTATCTCAGATTCTTTAATCACAAGTGCAAAGTCCCTTTTGCCATGTAAGGTTACATATTCAAAGGTTCTGGGCATTAGGTTGTAGATATCTTTGAGGTCCATTATTCAGTCTACCACACTGTTAGCAGTAGTATTTGTATAATCAGAAGTAATTTCAAATTAAGAGAGAATAACACATACATGTGACCAGTACAATCTCTAGTACCAGTAAGAACTCGATAGGGCTTAGATTCTTCATCTCTTAAAAAAAAATATTTGATAACCTCTGGTGCTCAAAATGACCATCTTGGTTCCTCTAGATAAAATAAGAAGAACAAAAATAACTATCCAGCCACTTCAATTCAAGAGAATTACAAAAGCAAATAAACAGAGTTGGTGTATCTGTGTTGGTATAAAAATTCTGAAAAAAATTGAGATTTTAAAAAATGTTAGTTATTTTTCGAGAAATCTGCATTTTTTGCCTTAGTCTATTTTGTGGTGAAGAGCTAGCTCAAGTCTCCTTTCTGTTTTCTTACAAAGTAGATAGGGCTCTTACTTGCATCATTTATTTCTGATGTGCAATGAACCTGCTTCAAGATATTAGAAGACCATGAGCCTTACAAGCCTTAAGCAGAGCTCATCCTTGTGCTTCCAATGGGGGACGTTATTAAAGACACAGCAGGACTAGACATTTTTAGAAACTTCCACGAACAGGGGAGGATCCATGCTTAAAGAATAATAATTTTTTAAAAAGCCAAATCACTCAGCTGAACCTGCAGATGATCTGACTTTTAGTTACTTAAAGGTATATTTTATAACATTAGAAACATGAGAACATGTGTTATCTGGCCTGGGGGGAAAAGCAGCAACCCTAAATTCTAATAGTTTCTTTCACCAATCCAAAGGAAATCTCTTAAGACTTTAAAAGGTTGGGTTGACAACACTGAAAATATTTTTATTTTTCACACTCCTCTGCTTTTCTTGGTTCCATCTGGGACCAGAAGCCAGCACGTTGAAATACCAGGAGAAAGGCAGTCCTCAAACATTTCCAGCCTGACGAGAGGCAGGAAATAGCAGAAAGCTCAGAAGGGCAGATTTTCTTTTCTGGCTACAAGATTTCCAGGCTAATTTAATATGTTAACAAGTTTGCATAGGTATTACTGGATGTGACTTGGGAATATCCGAGTTTTGAAACCTGTTAGGGTTTTCGTGTCTCAAAAATGAATATTCATCTTTATTGTCATTGTGTTATTAATGTTTAATGTCAATGCATTATTTTAATTTATGTAGCAACTTTTATGTAGGAATTCTGACATCTTCAGAAAACATGACAGTGGCATTATTTGCTCTCAAAAGGTCTCATTAAGAGATTAGTGTTGAGTTGGAAAGTTATGATTTTGCTTAAAAGGCAAACATGATGTTGGTTTCAGTTCACTGACAAACGGAGCTAAGTCTTTATTTAGTTATATGAATAAATGCAAGAAAAAGTAGGAGGAGTACCGATTGTTTTAAAAAAACCAAAATGATTTAGCAAAGAATGTAAAAAATATCTCAATATTTTCCGCACATAAGTAAACTCACCAACTCCAAGCTCTCCAAATATGGCCCCAGCATGCTTTGGAGGAGCGAGAGCCAACTCTCATGAGTCAACAAAATAAAAATACCTTCAGGGAATGATTTAATAGCTATTTCCCATTCCTGGTTGTAATAGAATAGGCTTAATTAATTTATTTTTTTAATCTGCAAGACATTGTAAAACTGGGGCTCTATTTGTTGCTTGGACCTTTTCACACACTCACATCGAGAAACATGAGAGTCTCCAGGGAATAGAATAATCTGCAGCAGCAGCTCTTGGTCATAAGGGATTTTAAGATCATAGAGATCAATAAGAGTGAGCGCTCACACTTTTCCAAAACAGTCCCAGAAGCACAATGGATTTAATACATACTAAGCATGCATTGATGTGAAATTTGTTTGCACTGGGTTTTTTTGGATCATTAATATGCTGAAGGCAGGACCTGTGTCTGTAACGTGTCCTATATAGCATCTCCAGCAGGTTCTAATCACCACTCAGCATTTGTGGGGCAGCCAGTCCTAGGTACCAGAAACTGGGGTCTGTTAAATTAGAACAATGGCTCCTTAGCTGTTTTTGATGAAATAAATGATTTACACGTTTCATCATCAAACATGTATTGACTTTTGACAATATGCCATGGACTATACCATGCTTTAGATATTCAGTGATCTCTGTCTTACTGGAGATTACCATATCCTGACAGAATACAGACAGTAAGTGGGTTAATGGACAAATGTGAAATCACAAATTTATAGAAATGTTGAAAAAGAAAGGAATAGGATGGAAAGTGAGAGAGGAAGAGTAAGGAAAATCCAATTGCTTTTCAATGTGCAATCTGAATCTACTCAAAGAGGACCAGCATTCCAAGGAAGCATGTGCCATAGCCATACCCCAGGCTAGCGTGAGAACCAGCCAGATCTGCCTTCAGCCCATAAAATACCTAAGGAAACATGTGTTATCCCTAGGTATTTTATTGCAATCTATCCATCTGACAAAGGGCTAATATCCAGAATCTAAAAGGAACTTAACCAAATTTACAAGAAAAAAACAACCCCATCAAAAAGTAGGCAAAGGATATGAACAGACACTTTTCAAAAGAAGACATTTATGTGGACAACGAACATGAAAAAGGCCCATCATCATGGGCCATTAGAGAAAAGCAAATCAAAACCACAATGAGATACCATCTCATGCCAGTTACGATGTGATCATTAAAAAGTGAGGGAACAACAGATGCTGGAGAGGATGTGGAGAAATAGGAACATTTTACACTGTTGGTGGGAGTGTAAATTAGTTCAACCATTGTGGAAGACAGTGTGGCAATTTGTCAAGGATCTAGAACCAGAAATACTATTTGACCCAGTAATCCCATTACTGGGTGTATACCCAAAGGATTATAAATCATTCTAAAGACATATGCACATTTATTGTTATTGCAGCACTATTCACAATAGCAAAGACTTGAAACCAACCCAAATGCCCATCAAAGATGAACTGAATAAAGAAAATGTGGCACATATACACCATGGAATACTATGCTGCCATAAAAGAGGATGAGTTCATGTCCTTTGCAGGGGACATGGATGAAGCTGGAAACCATCATTCTCAGCAAACTAACACAGGAGCAGAAAACCAAACATCGCATATCCTCACTCATAAGTGGGAGTTGAACAGTGAGAACACATGGACACAGGGAGGGGAACATCACACGCCGGGGCCTGTCAGGGGTTGGGGGACTACAGGAGGGATAGCATTAGGAGAAATACCTAACGTAGATGACAGAATGATGTATACAGCAAACCACCATGACATGTGTATACCTATGTAACAAACCTGCACATTCTGCACATGTATCCCAGAACTTAAAAGTATTATAATAATAAATTAATTAATAAATATGTGTTACCCATCTTCTGACCTGAGCCTCTTTGGCTTCTCCAAGGATAATTGTGGGGGCTCTTACTTCAGCCTTGCTATGACTCATTGTCTTCCTCATCTCTCCCACCAGCACCCCAGCCTTGGGGAAAAGTCAAGCTAAGTGTTCTAGCTAGCACTAGATACCTTCCCCACTATCCCAACCATATGGCCTCCCAAGTCCATGCTTGTGGGGTGCTATGTTTTCTCACCATTTCTAAGTTTCCTCATAATTTAAAAAGGCATATGTGCCCTTTTCCTAAAATGCCATGACAAAAATTAACAAGTCTGGATGCAAGTTGTAGGAGTCATGAAGTTCTCATGCCCAGCACCCCCTTGTTCACCCAAAGTATATGTTCTCAATTCATTTATTTTCTCATTGAAATTGCATTGGTAACCAGGCTGAAAACAAGGCCGAAGTCAGCCAGAACAGTGCTGAAAGAATTAACGATGGTGGCTCCAGGAACAATAAGACTATGCCTCAAAGCTGTGAGGAAATGGAGTTCACAGGTAAGACAAAGAGGACACAGATACAATTGTGATAGGATGACCCTGTGTTTTCAGTCAAATGAGGGAATGAAATTAGGTTTTTGAACATCTAGCTCTCTTCCCAATGCATTATTCTTTGTAAACTTGCTTCCGTTACCTAGGCTAGGATTTCTAGGATAGAAGTGCTGAAAAGAAACACTTACGTAAAACAGTTATGGGAAAACACTTCATACAACTCTGCAATTTAATTTTTAATAATATTAAAGCAATAATTAAAAATAACATTAGTGATCAACTTTGAATTTTTACTTGCCATCTTAATTTTAGGGCCAAATTTTACTTGTAAGGCAATAAATTGAATTAGGATTAATATGCAATATCAGGGAGCCACCTGCCTTGTTTAGACAGGGGAAATAAGCAATTACAACTTAATTATAATGCATCTCTAAAAAGCTGGCACCAAAGAAGGAGGGAGAAAAATCTTTAAGAAATCAGGCTTGTTCAATCTTCTGATCTCAGTTAAGTTCTTGTTTCATTGACCACACCCCAGAAGTACTAACATGTTTCTCAAAAGAAGGTAGCCAAACTAGTTAGTGACCTCACCCATCCACGAGAGTTGGCTGAATTCTTTCTTTTGTATATAGTTCATTTGTGAAAAATATTAATAGTTATGCTTTCTAAGGCTTACAAATAACCTTTATTTAGAATTCTTATAAATATTTATATGCTTTAATATCTCAGTTTTAGGTCCTGAATGTTTGACATGAGGGCCTTATCAGTACAAAAGATTTGTATTTTTTAGATGATTGTTCATTTTCTAATATGGGAAAAGGATACACAGTCTTATTCTTCATGGGCACCATTCCCAGAATTCCCTGAAAGAAAAGAGTTTAATCTGATGGTCTTCTAGTTCCATTACTTTTGTTTTGTTTTGTTTTGTTTTGTTTGTTTTGCTATTGAAGGTTTTTATATTCAGCTTTGGTTTGTAGGCAGGTAGTTATTAAGGCTGTGTCAATAAAGGCAAAACATTCACACTTTATTTAACTAGTTTGTCCACTCAAAGCTAGAGATACCAAGATAAATAATGCACAGACCTTGCCCTTAATACACTTATGACTAGTGAGAAGGGAGGCAAGGAAACTCAGATTCTGTGAGTGAAATGGAGGGTAACAGAGAAAGTTTCCCTGACTGCATGGTCCTTGGCCAGAATTCCAGTGGATGAATAGGGATTAAACAGGCGGAACCAAAAAAGAGGGAGGGTCTTTCCATGGGGAAGCAATAGCATCATAAAGGCATGGAGGAATAAAAAAATGTGGCATGTTTAAGCAAATGAAAGAGCAGAGTGGAAATGAAGGATGGAGTCCATATGGGAAATAGCTCTAGATAAGTGGGCAGGTTATGGCATTTGCATGACTGGGCTCAGAAGCTTGGGTATTTCTTTGAAGCCATTGGAGAGCCATAGAAGGACTTCAGGTGGAAGCACAATACGATCAGATTTCTAAGTTAGAAAGATGTTCCTGGTGGCAATGTGGAGGAGGGATTAGAGCAGGTCAATTAGACACCGACATTTTTCAGGCACATATTGAGCTAGGCTGGAGGGAAGTGTTTCAGGCTGGAGCCAACGCTGGGACATGGGAACAGAGAGGAGAAGTGCTATGGGATCTGCGGGGTCTGGTAACTGGCTGGATGCGGAATAGAGGGAGTCAGGGGAACCCAGGGTGCCTCCCAGAAGCTGGAGAGTCACCTCGGATATAGGAGAGCATGGAGCAATTTGTCACAGGTGCAGTCTGTGTTATGGCCAAAGAAGGTAATTAGGGGAAAATGCCCAAACTCCTCGTCAGTATACAGTAATCATCACCAGGCAGTGTGGGCTGGCTGTGTAACTGGCACTTGCCTTAGTTTGTTTTGTGTGTACAGAGTAAGGATTGAGAACACAGACTCGGGATCCAGATTGCCTGAATTCACATTCTACCTTTGCCACTTACTGACTGTATGACTTGGGGCAAATTACTTAACCCATCCACCCCTCAGTTTCCTCCTACACAAACTGAGATAATAATGGCACCAACTTCATAACATGGTGGCAAGGACTGAATAATTTAAGTATTTCACTTAGACGAGTGGCAATAAGAAAATTTTCATTGAACGTTATTATTGTTATCACATGTATTAATTTATTTGAACCTCAAAAAAAATTTGTAGGCATAGGTACAGTTATCTCTGTTTTTCAAAGAAGGAACTTAGGGCACAGAGAAATGGTAGGACTAGGCAATCAAGCCAAGCAGCCAGACTCAGGCGCTTTTACTGTTAACTTCTTCATTATCGTTCTTTGTATAGTGTTTGGGAGTCAAGCTCAAGGACATGCAGTAACTATAAGGTAGAGGCAGAGAGAGGTACAAGGGGTAGGGGAAAAAGGGAGAGGGAGGGAGAGGCGTGAGTGGTGGGGGAAGGAGAGAGCAGCAGGGAGAGGCGTGAGTGGTGGGGGAAGGAGAGAGAGGCAGGGAGAGGCGTGAGTGGTGGGGGAAGGAGGTCCCAGCACTTGGCATTCTAATCAGAGCAATACCTGAGTTTGACACTCTGCTGGAAGTGCTGCCACCATAATCAGCAGGTCACCTTGCTGATTTCATGAGGAGCACTCATTCCTTCTCAGCAGGGAGACAAACATCACTAGTGCTCCTATGGGCTGATTCCTACTTCCCACACCTTGTTCCACCACTGCCTAGACAGAAGAAACGCCCATCAGACCATCGCTATCAATTAGCTTAATTTGTCCCACTTTCAGTGCTATTTTCTCTGTCCACATAAATAAGGTCCCTTGCTAAATTTGGAGTTTTCAAACTACTTTTATGGAAAGAGGAAGTTTAGTGTAATATTGAAAAATTTTTAGTTTGGGTATCAGAAAGATCTGTTTGGCTTTGCTAACTACTAGTCAAATTTAGCAAATTAGTGTCAGACACTCAGGTAAATTTGATTTTTCAAATAAACAATGGGTACTTTTCTTTTTTTAGTGTATCAGTATACAGTTGGCCCACATCCTTAGAATCAGCCACAGATTGGAAACATTAGGGAAAAAATTAAAAATTATACAAGAACAAAAAAGATAAAAATCCACAAAACATACATTTTTCTCAGTTTCACATTATACCTATTTTAAAAGTGACCACATAACTGGAAGTAAATCACTCCCCAGCAATTGCATAGCATTTCACAGGTCGAAATAAAATATTGGTTGGCTGCTTATTTGTTATTTTCATCCCCTATTCCTTCCTGTCTCTGTGTTTGCAATATTTTATTTAGATGAGTGATGAGTACATAAGTCTTTTTAATTATAAATGTTTTATTTTGGGGGATATTCAAGGTAACAACGGAAATATTACTACATGAAGTATATAATAATTGACAAGGAAAACTCTTAGATAAAACCTTTTATGATGATGGTAGTGGGGAAATGTTGGCATTTCAAAGGTAAGATAATTTTTAATTGTGTGATCAGGCACAAAGTGTAAAATATGTGATAAATTAGTCAGAATACTTTCTATTCCAACTCCATAAGCTTCAGTTTTATCTTTTAACTTGAACTTATTTGAAGCTTTTTATTCAGGAGTACAAAACAAGATAACATTGAGAAAGCTAAAACATTGTGTCCTTTTCTTCGCATTGCATTTGAAGCTTAGAAAATAGTTTTAAAATTGTAATGATCTTAGAGATGACTTCTTCCAATTCTCCCACCCCCTCCTTTTATACATGCCACAGTGATACAATCATCCATCCATTCACTATCCATCCATCTGTCCAACCAATAAATGCCCAATATTGTGTCAATCATTTGGGTGGTTGTAGGGATGACAAAGAAAGAAACCATGGTCCCTTTTCTACAAGTCTAGAAGAAAGCAGTTTAGGGAAGAAAACACTCACATAACTGTATGGACAGAGATATATTCCAAATGCTTCAGAAACATAGAAGAGGGAAGTAATAACTTGGTCAGTGAAGGTACTTTTCAGCTATGTTTACTGTAGAGAGTATACAACATTTATTTTCATTAAATGGAGCCAGAAATTTTGTTTATTAATCATTTGAACATATTTTAAGGTATACCTCAAAGATATTTTTAATTTTTTTAACCATGTGAGATATGTTGAATAAACATGGAAATAAGGTCCAATGGCATTTGGCCTTTTACTTTATTGTGTCTAATAAAGACACCAAGATTTTACCAGTCTCCATATTCTTGAGGTTTTTTTCTGCTAGTCAGAAGTAGAGTCAAATGATTCTTTTTAAATCACTGTGTCAGATTTATAGAGAAGGGAAGCTTGTGAAACTCTTTCTTGTGGTCATTAAATGCCCATTGTCTTCTGCCTAGAGCTTGCTATATTGATGGTCTAACCAACATATCAAATAAATTTATGGGGTTGTAGTTTTGATCTCACTCAGTGAGAGTGTCAGAGGGGAATAGGGAAGAGAGGGCATTTGAGTACTCAATGTCTTTATAGTGTTTCCACAAATAAAACACTTGGTGTTTGTATGACTGGGCAAAGGAATATATACTTTGACTCCCATAGCAAAAGGGGTGTAATAGTAAAGCCCTGAATTGAAAACCAGAAAGACACAAACTCTATCATCTTGTTAGTTCTGTCACTCTCTAACACTGGGAAAATCAACCAGCTATTTCAAAGCAATTGTTAAATATGTAGGTCTCTTTATCTCCTTTATCCGCATGGCCATTCATTTACCATACAGGCAGGGCTTTTCCTAGTATTTTTATCTCAAATAAAAATTTGTTTATTGACTTACAATTGAGCTTTTTCTAAGTCTGTTATTTAGTAAGCATCCACTCAATTACTTTGTTTTAAACAAGCACCACCAACCAAAAGGGACCTGCAAAAAATAAACAATAATTTCCTAATATTATCAACATTAATATAGCAGTATTTTTTTTGGAGATGGAGTCTCACTCTGTTGCCAGGCTGAAGTGCAGTGGTGCGATCTTGGCTCACTGCAACCTCCAACTCCCTGATTCAAGCGATTCTCCTGTGTCATCCTCTCAAGTAGCTGGGATTACAGGCATGCACTACCATGCCCAGCTAATTTTTGTATTTTTAGTAGAGACTGGGTTTCTCCATGTTGGCCAGGCTGGGCTTGAACTCCTGACCTCGTGATCTGCCCAAATATGGCAGTATTTAAGGCCAAAAACCAAGGTATTAAGGAAGGTTGGGGAGTGTTTAAGGAAATTAAAATTAGTCTGAGGGTAATCCACATACAGGGTATTCTAAACTTGGATCAGTCTCTCTCTAGCTAAATTATAACATATTGCAAGATTCACTATGCTTGTAAAACACTGTTAAAAATTGAATTTAAGGTTGGATGCAGTAGTTCACGCCTGTAATCCCAGCACTTTGGGAGGCTGAGGTGGGCTGATCACTTAAGGTCAGGAGTTCGAGACCAGCCTGGCCAACATGGTGAAACCCCATCTATACTAAATATACAAAAAATTATCCAGGTGTGGTGGCACATGCCTGTAATCCCAGCTACTTGGGAGGCTGAGGCAGGAGAATCACTTGAACCTGGGAGGCAGAGGTTGCAGTGAGCTGAGATTGTACCACTCCACACCAGCCTGGGTGACAGAGAAAGAAAAAGAAAGTGAGAAGGAAAGTGACAAAGAGAGAGAAAGAGAAGAAAGGAAAGAAAGAAAGAAAGACAGACAGAAAGAAAGAAAGAAGAAAGAAAGAAAAAGGAAGAAAGAAAGAAAGAAAGAAGAAAAGAAAAGAAAGAAAGAGGGAGGGAGGGAGGGAAGGAAGGAAGGAAGGAAGGAAGGAAGGAAGGAAGGAAGGAAGGAAGGAAGGAAAGAAGGAAGGAATTGAACTTAAGCTACAGGTTCAGGTGAGAAACAGTTTCATGTTGGACCAAGCTCAATCGAGGCCTACACATCACATATGAAAAAAGGGAAAAGAAAACTTTT
>CAUYQU010051716.1:20000-27539 GCA_963574635.1 Cheracebus regulus | reverse complement strand
AAATGTCTTGTAACAATGTCTAAAATGTGTACCTTACAACAGTATAAGATGTGATGGATACAGGGAGGGGAGCATCACACACTGGGGTCTGTCGGGGGGAAATAGGGGAGGGACAGCGGGGGGTGGGGAGTTGGGGAGAGATAGCATGAGGAGAAATTCCAGATATAGGTGATGGGGAGGAAGGCAGCAAATCACACTGCCATGTGTGTACCTATGCAACAATCTTGCATGTTCTTCACATGTACCCCAAAACCTAAAATGCAATAAAAAAAAAAAACAACAAGATGTGAAAAGTGCTATTTGTTGCAACCTTCACATTTAAGGATTAGTGGAGTAATTAACCAACTCACTGCAATCTTTGGCAGCCAGATTCTACTGGAGCTGAAGGCAGTTTGAAAGACAGCTGTGTCAAAAGAATGTGTTGCCCAGGATCACTGGACAAGTGCCTGTGAGTGGACATGGTGGGTTTTGGTTTTGTCAGGTAGACTTGTTCTTGTTTGGGGCTTTATAACCACAGAATGATGAACACTTGGAAAACACTATGAACGGATTAAAAGATTTATGAAAATAAGGCCTGGTGCGGTGGCTCATGCCTGTAATCCCAGCACTTTGGGAGGCTGAGGCGAGTGGACCACCTGAGGTCAAGAGATCGAGACCAACCTTGCCAACAAGGTGAAACCCCATTTCTACTAAAAATTAGCTGGATGTGATGGTGCACCCCTGTAGTCCCAGCTACTCGGGAGGCCAAGACAGGAGAATTGCTTGAAACTGGGAGGCAGAAGTTGCAGTGAGCTGAAAGTTGCACTGAGCCGAGATCATGCCACTGCACTCCAGCCTGGTGGTAGAGCAAGACTCTGTTGCAAAAAAAAAAAAAAACAAATAAAAAACACAAACAAAAAAACACACACACATGAAAAAAGAAAAAAAATAAGACTTATCAAAATATGCCAAAAATGTTCTTAAAAAGATATAATCTGGCCAGGCATGGTGGCTCATGCCTGTGATCTTAGCAAATAGATTGAGCCCAGGAATTCTAGACCAGGCTGGGCAACATGGTGAAACCCCAGCTCTACAAAAACATACAAAAATTAGCCGGGCATGGTGGCTACTCGGGAGGCTGAGGTGGGAAGATCATGAGTTCAGGAAGTCTAGGCTGCAGTAAGCCAAGATTGCACCACTGCACTCCAGCTTGGGAGACAGAGTGAGTGTAGAAAAAAAAGAGATACAATCCACCCTTCTCCTCAGAACACAGTGATTTAGGGGACAGCCCTGGAGCCTAGGCTGAAGTGAAAGGCATTTGTTCAGGTAGATGCTAAAATGTAATTGTCACCAATCTCTTTTAAATCTGCCATTGGCTAGAGGCAGTTGGGTGTTCAAAATGGGGAAAAACAACCACCAAAAAGCCAACAGGAACTCTGAAGAGGAAAAAAAAATGGATAAGGAGCAAGTTTTGTCCCATCTGGTCCTGAGTGGGTGGGGCTTACGTTCATGCTGAAGTTCAGGGGGCTCCTTCTCAAGTCCTTCTTCCTAGTCTTGCCCTGTGAAGCTGTAAGTAGAATCGGTATTCCAGTCCTTTTCTGGAGTGAGGACAGAGGCCAAACCTTCAAGCTCAGACACCATCAACTTGGTAACTTGGGTGGTCCTGAAAATTCTGTAGGCAAATGGAACTGGAACTGCAGATGTCACTGGAAGCATTAATCACACACATACACAGAAACAGGAGAGGAGGCAGTGAGGGACAATAGGAGAAACGGTATTTCACAGGGCATTTAAAACTACAGAAATAAGGCCAGGTGCAGTGGCTTGCGCCTGTAATCCCAGCACTTTGGGAGGCCGAGCCAGGTGGATCACTAGAGGTCAGCAGTTTGAGACCAGGCTGGCCAACATGGTGAAACTTCATCTCTACTAAAAACACAAAAATTAGCTGGGCATGGTGGCGTGCACCTGTAATCCCAGCTACTTGGAAGGCCGAGGCAGGAGAATCATTTGAACCCAGGAGGCAGAGGTTGCAGTGAGCTGAGATCACACCACTGCACTCTAGCCTGGGCAGCAGAGTGAAACTCCATCTCGAAAACAAATAAAAAACTACAGAAATGCCCCACAAAACAGCTGAAACACCAGTGCCACAGATGACCAAGTCTGTGTTGAACATTACTTACATTTTTTTTTGGAACGGAGTTTCACTCTGTTGCCCAGGCTGGAGTGCAGTTGTGTGATCTTGGCTCACTGCAACCTCTGCCTCCTAGGGTTCAAGAGATTCTCCTATCTCAGCCTCCCAAGTAGCTGGGATTACAGATGTGTGTCACCATGCCCAGCTAACTTTTGTATTTTTATTAGAGACAGGCTTTCACTGCGTTGGCCAGGCTAGTCTCGAACTCCTGACCTCAGGTGATCTACCCACCTTGGCCTCCTGAAATTCTGGGATTACAGGCAAGTGCTGGGATTATAGGCATGAGCCACCGTGCCCAGCCAAACATTACTTACATCTTAAGATGACACAACACTGACGTCACACTTCGCTATCCCAATGAATGCAATGGAAAGTGACATGCACAATGCAGTTTGTTTATATATTCAAATCAGAAAACAGATAAACTGGGCGGCAGGTGGTGTTACAAAAAATAATCTATATCAAGAGTTCAGTACAAATTAGTCAGGGAGCCTGCTACAATATGCAATTTACTCAAGTACTGTATCACCAGTGTGATATTTTCCAAGGTAAGTTTGAATCCTGAGTTGTCAGCACACATAGTGGCTGCTATCCGATGGGGCAATTCAACACACTGTTAATTAGCATACTGCATATTTAAAAATGGGCTTTTATGGGGAAACTAGGTGTCTTGTTAATTGTCATGAGAGGTTCTTGTGGGCAAAATTAAATGCATTCAAGGCTGGCCAGAATAGCTTACTTGACTAGGTTGTAAGAATCCACGAACTCTCCCTTAGTCCCTAGGGACAGCGGCTGAGGCCTGTGTCTGCTGGTCCAGTCCACTTGCCAACTTAGGAGTATTACAGAATCTTACGTCAGTAATATTGCTGCATTTACCTCAAGAAAACCTTATATACAGGGTGTGGTTAGAGTATCTACAATGAGAGAGAGCTGGAACTCCATCCAGTTTACAGATTGGGCTGGCTTGTGAGGCAGATTCTAAACGCTTTCATTCTAATTTGGTAGATTTAAGGGGGCAGGCAGCTCAGTCACCAGCTGATTGGTCACATGATTGAGCAAAGGCAACAGGCTCAGTGACCTTTGAAAACATTTCAATTGTGCAAGGAAGAAATGCTCTTTTAGAAAATTTCTTATACGGGAGGTCTGTAAAAATCTCACTTAAGTAATTGCATCTAAATAATGCCCAGACAAAGCTTCATACCTACTGGGAACTTAAAATGTATGAATGAGAGACACAGCAGGGAACTGATGGTTTATGTAGACAGAGGAGCCAACGTTCTACAGGTTATACGCGCCGTCTGCCAAGGACGCAGTCAGATGCTGGGGTCCCTGTGGTTAGTAAAGGCCTCCTTGAAGAGAAACACCATTATCCAGGCCTGTGGAAAGCAGCCCCGGGCTATGCACTTGCGGACCACATGGGCTTTCAAATCAAGCATGTGCAGCACTCTTCCATACCTGTGCACTATCTGTACAGCAAGGTGTTACCTGGGACAGTCAGACTTAAGGATTCTTTTTAATTGATCTCTTTGGTTGCTGTAAAATTAAGTTCACTTGAGGACTTGAGAGCATTCTCCTTTGTGATTTGAGGAACCCATTAGGCATTAACCACCTGATAGCAACTAAAATGTGATGTGCATTTGAGGTTCAGGATCAACTTCTCTGGGATGAAACATCTTTCAAAACTTGAATTTGCTAACTAAGTCGAGGAAGTGGTAGCAAACAAGTCACATCTTATTCGAGCTCTGCTGCAGGGTTCCTTAAATAATGAATGTATGCATTTATAGAACACCGTTTGACAGAGATGGGTTGAAAAACTACAGAAACCAAGAGGCAAGAGTACCAATTAGAAACGAACGTTGCGTAAGCATGGTTGAAACCGATGAGCACAAGGAATTAGATTTTTATATTATTCTGAAAAACAGTCACTTGAATTTGGCTTTGGAATACTGTGATCTTACTTAGATACAGCCATGTTTAATACCACACAATTTCATGACACTGTTACAACCTGAAAGTCTGCAGCCTGCTGCTCCATCCTGCACCCCAACCCTAACCTCTACCTACTCCAGGCCGGACACAGGGCTTCAGTTACTACTTCCCTTCCCCCTGCCCACCCTCACCTCACCTCCAGTCTCAAGGAGAGAACTGTTTTAGTGTCCAGTTGAGCTTTAAAAAGAGCACAGATAACCATTATCCTTTGCCAGCATGAACACCAACTTTTGCATATAATTCTGGGAAAATTTCATACCCGGTGTTAGATGGAGTCTTGTACTGTCATCTTGGCTGGAGCGCAGTGGTGTGATCTCGGCTCACTGCAACCTCCGCCTCCGGGGTTCAAACGATTCTCCTGCCTCAGCCTCCAGAGGCATTTACAGGATGCCTCTGGATTTACAGGCATGCACTAGCATGCCCAGCTAATTTTTTGTATTTTTTAGGCTTTCACTATGTTGGGCAGACTGGTCTTGAACTCCCAACCTCGTGATCTGCCTGCTTTGGTCCCCAAAGTGCTGGAATTATAGGTGTGAACCACCATGAGCAGCTATGTTTTAATTTTTACTGCACATGAAACCAATATTGCATGTGCCCCTTAAATTGCGCATGCAAATAACAGGCATGTCATTTATAGTAAACATTGCTGCAGGGCTTCTCTACAAATCTAATGTTAAAGAGCTTTTAGCACCCATTCCTCCATCACCCTGGTTTTTATACATGCCTGTATCACTAAGCCATGTTAGACCCCTCTTACAGCAGTCTTAATACTCGTACTGATCACTGAGTTACAGGAATCCATTCAAAAGATCTCAAAAGATCTCCAGCTGCCGGCTACCGTAATCTCTGTCTACTGTTCTCCCGTCCCCTCATCCCGCTTTCTTACTTGTCCTTAACTAGAGCTATGAACTACTGACATGTGTGCTTACCCCAAGAGCCATGGAGTAAAATAAAGTGTAGTATTTGCTGTTGAGGGACCTAGCTTTTTTCCTGGAAACTAAGGCTTGGACCTATCAAGAGAACTCTGGACCTGTTACTCATTCTTTTGTTTTTAACTGTGGCCCACCGACCAGAAAAAATACAAAAGCCTGGTGACCTTTGAAAATCTATTAGTGCATTATTGAAATTTCTACTGAGAGGGAAAATGGGGGGCGGGGATAATGGGATAGATTTTTTTGTTATGTCTATTATTTCTAATAGCGTAATCTGCTATCCTAAACTTCATTTCTCTGGGGGCCACAGAGAGAGAAGCTTTCTCTTACTTTACCTGAGCCTAATTATAAATAAGAATCCACTATTTTGTTAGTAGCAAAACTAGGTTCTACTTTTGTGGAATTTTTTTTTTAAACAAAACAATGCAATATAAATACACAGATTTCATGGTAGCCAACCATAGAAACTATCTTATTTGCAGCCATACAAGGAAGTACAGCTATTTCTATTTGTTCAGAGTTGAAATTAAACTCCTTCCAGAGCACCTTGCGCAGAAAGATTTAAATGATTTCTAAACAGGAAGTAAAGACAAGCACTGTAGAACATTTATAAACTTATCTCCTAGACATTCAAGTCTCAATAGAACAAAAACTTCTCAAAATTCAGGATCTGGTCCTTAGAGATTTGAAGGTGCAGCCAAAATAAACAATGGTATATTTTGATTTTGTCTCCTGTCCATCAAAGTCTTTGCAATTGATTTTTATTCAGTAGTACATCCAGTAATAAGCTTTTGATTCAGAACTAAAGAAAAAGGACACAAGAATTTCAAGGGCTTGAATATATTTTTATATTGATATTCTGTGTCTTTCTACCCTAAAATAATACATTATTGATTACATACAGGATGAGATGAGGTATTTGTAAAATATCTGATAAAAAATAATTAATATACAGTATTCTACATGAGATGGAATCTTATGAATCTTTAGATCTTCTGAGGTGTTAAAGTGATTATCTAAATTAAACTGCTCCCTAAAACCATGTTAAAAAATGAAGGCTCTTACATTTTCCCAGAATTTGTGCAGAAAAGGGAAAAGTACATAATTGGCATTTATTTCTCACATCCAAAATAATGCATTCACACAAAACCAGGATCTCCCATGTTTAGCATAAAAAGAAAAAAAAATACTGAATTAGAGATATAAAATCTCTGAGTAATGGTTAGGTTACCAACACCAAAGAAATTCAAGTGGTCAACAGTCTTGAAAATGCTTTATTGAAATGTGTGACTTATGTGCAGATGTGTTTGAAAAGACCACAGCTTGAAAACTGATTTTTGAAACTTCTCAACAACCAATTGAAAAAAACAAAATGAAAATGAAAATCCCTAATGGACTTGACTTCTAGTGTAACCAGAAGCCTGGTGTAAAGTTTTCCTTTAAACATTTTCCATTACATAAACTAAAGAAAACAAAGCTATATTTGGAAATCGTTGGAGTCTGAAGTTTCAGAGGAAAAGCAACAGTTTTTCAGACATGTAGGGTGACTTTTTTGGTTACATTTGGATGAACATGGACTTCACAGTTCTCGGAAGAACACCGGAGGGGTGTTCAAGTCTGTATGCTTGTCATGTTGAAGAAACGGAGATACACGGACAGGAAAGGAAAAGGATGAGGGAGAAAGAGAGGAAACTGAGAACAGGGCTCAGAGAAAAGAGAACTGGAACGAGACATGATTAGGTTAAGTCTAGTTATAAATTTATCAGAAGCTGTGCGCACCTTTTTAAAAGTCCTAAATTTACATTCCAAAAACTGCCCTCCCAACCCCCAAACCCACTGTCCCTGCCTTGGAGCTATTGTGAAAGTCTATGCACAAAAACCAAAACAGGAAATAAAAAATAACCCAGCCCTTCCAAACCCCAAAACAAACCCAAAAAAAAAAGCTGTACATTTTTTTTTTGCACATAGAATTAATAATATAGGCATATGTGGCATGATTCAATTAAAAGGCTTTACTTTTTATGCCAGAAAAAAACCGAATAAATAAAAGGTGCTAAAATTAGCATTAAGAATTTGGTGGTAATAGATTGACAAATCTGGGAAGGCAAATCCTCAAAGCTCCCCCGATACTGATCTGTCTCAGCAAACTACAAAGCAAATACATAAATAACGCAAAATATGATTGAGAATGTGAGATTTTTAAAAACAAAGACAACATAATTCAGGTTAACTCTGTTGAACAAATGAAATTCATCTATAACTGAATAAAACATATTTAACAATTGAAAAAATTTTAAACAACCACAAAAAGTAAAAACTTTAAACAAACATGAACAGGATTTGTTTTTGGGGCACACAAAGGCCCCTGCAGCAGATTCCAACAGTAGCTTTACTGGTGTGTCTTCTACAGATGAGTTAAAGAGACAGGCTGAGCTCCACACAGGCAAG